>VYZW01056977.1:14952-63542 GCA_013401315.1 Balaeniceps rex | reverse complement strand
CCCAGCTTGACCCAAAGCATTCAATCTTTGCTTAGATCACTAAGAAGATTAGAGGCTGTTTCCATCCACATTCAGGGTTCAAAGAAAAAAAAGGCATTATGTAAATACCATAGCCTTGCCAGCTCCTCTATCCAAATTCATCCTCAATTGACTAGGAAACAGAGTACACCAAGCCAAAGCTGTGTTAACAGAAATCACAATTTAACCATCCGAAGATATCAAACAGCATTTCTTGCATCTGTTTGAATATATTCCATCAAGACCTCCATAAAATCACAAAAAATACAACTGACTCGCCCACTAAAATTCAGGTAGGTTTTGCAAAACCTTTTTGGCTAGATATATACGGGAAGCTTCATCAAAACACCTGGCCTGCTGGAATTAAGATTTCAAAGGACAAAAAGTGTTTCCACTTGCAATCATCTTGGGCAGAGGGCCTGTATGAATGCACCACGAAGAAGAAAAGGATTTTTTTTTCCCATGGGCCACAAAGACAAGCTATTGATATTATGCAAAACATACTACTAGCCTGCAAATGCCAGGCTTGTTAAGTGTTCTGAAAGCCTTGAAGTATTAACATAGACTTAAAAGATGTAATTTTTCTTAAGCAACAAGAAGAAATTACTTTGACGAACAGATCACTGAACATGCAACTGTACTAGGTAGCTGCCTCATCCTTTGCAGTATGGTACTGCAACAGGCTCAAAAAATAAAACTCAACTTGAGATGGCTTCCCAAGCCAAGATTATTTTCTGAAAGATTTTCTGTCTGTGCAGATAAGCTAGACCTTGTGATTAGTTGTTTGTTTTGTTTTTTTTTAAATATATATCCTTTTATTCCTATGAATACGAACTTCAAGAAGTCATCTGCTTTACTGGAAAAATCTTACCAAGACAATACCTGTGTATTTGTACAACTCAACCGACCATTTTGCTTCACTTTATTATCCAGAATAACGTTAAGGGATGGACCATTCAGAGGAATAAGAAGTGTTTTGACATGAGTTTGTAAGATGTTTCTGCCTGCTCGGACCACCCCTGTGCATAGTACACGGGAGTTAGGCACAGTTCAAGTTTTGAGGCGGCTTTCACTCGCCTGCTCCCTACCAGTTCACAGCTGCTCTATCAAACTTTCCAGGCAGAGATTTGCCCCTGGCTCTGCCACTTGTAACTGCAGTGGGCCAAGGACTAGCTGATCCCTCCGATAAAGGACTTTAGGGGAATACTAGCAAGGTAAGACTGCGATAATACAAAAGGGATGGGAGCAGAAGTAGCGATTAATCCACAAAATAAACTCACAGAAAGTACAGAAAGTATTCATAGAAAGTTACTCTTTCCGGAGAGCTACCTGCAGAAGCTTTGTAACTTTTAAAATTGGTATTTTAAATGATCATTTGCAAGTGCTGTGAAATGTCCAATTGCTTGACATGTGAGCCCCTAATTAATTTTATACACCTCAAGGAAAAGGTAGGTTTTGTGGGAACAGAGGCAAATTGCTAGTTTGATGGTGTCAAGCACATCTACCTCACTATTTAAGTGTTCTCCAGCAATCTGGTAAGGCTTTCCCCTCACACTGGTATTTGTTGTTTTGATCATGTTTTTCATTGCTTTGAGGTGGACAAGAGAAGAACTAAGTAGTTCTCTACTTACACAAGTTCAGCATTTAATGGTTTAAGTGATCCTCCCCATAAAATGGCCTAACAAATACATTCTTTCTTTACTGATTATCCTTTCTAATATGAAAACCCAAATGCAGCAGCAAAGCTATTGCACTTCGCAATAACAGGTACAATTTGATGAAATAGTGGCCCTGGTTGGTTCCCTCTTTCAAGAAGAAAAAAATGTAGCTGCTGAAATTAAAGCCAAAACTGCAAATGGGAATTAGATGATACAGGGATTGAAAACAGTGCTTTGCATAAGATCTTGATCCTTAAGGAAGCGTCCAGTTGTCTGTATCATACAATCTTCAACATCGTTAACTACCCTCTGCTTTGCAAACTCTGAGGATTAAAGGTCTTGAGCAAATTATTTATATATATGCTTAAATGTCAAACGGGAATGGACTAACAAATGTTTGCAAATGCTCTCCTGAGTCAAAACTTAAGTCAGTGTGGAGGTAAAGTTGAAAGACTCAGTGGGTAGACTGTGTTTGGGAAATGCTGCAGTGCCATTTCATATGCTTTAGTTGTTTTAGAAATACAAAGCAAAACTCGAGCAATTCAACAACGCTCAGGATGAAACTGGTGCACAGTAAAGGCCTCTTCTCCACTATCATCTTCTCAACAGAATACCTGTCCTGACACCGTTTCCACCTCAGCCTTGAGGTGCTGAGCACTGTGATCCATTTTCTTTCTTAAAATCTTATATTTCACAGCTATTTGAAGGGTCTTAACTACTTTTCCACGCTATTAGACTGAATTTAAGCAGTGATGAGAATCTTGATAAAATTTCAACAGACAGCTGGAAGACTAACACCTCACTGAACTGCCTCACTTACAAACTTGAACCTTTTCCAATGACAGAAACAATTAAAGCTGAAGACAATTTGTATTGTTACATTTATGTGATACTATATTTAGGTAAACAAGTCTTACAAATAACACAATTATGAACACTTGCAAAAACATTTAAAACTTATGCAGATGTTAAGAAATGGAAAGCAAACTACAGTATATGTTACTGACTACATTTCCATTTTTAAGACCAATCCTGTATTTTTCATCCTCAGTGAACCCTATTCTTACTCTTTATTGGC
Organism: Balaeniceps rex; assembly: GCA_013401315.1. Classification (NCBI taxonomy): domain Eukaryota; kingdom Metazoa; phylum Chordata; class Aves; order Pelecaniformes; family Balaenicipitidae; genus Balaeniceps; species Balaeniceps rex. The sequence continues at coordinate 60,788 of VYZW01056977.1, read as the reverse complement.
TTTCTACGTACAGAATGAAGACCTTGACTATTGAAATAGACTTAAAATAAAGTTCAACCTATGTTTTTGTGAGATGATGATATTTCCACTGGACATTTTGACATTAATTTTTCAATAACTGACTGATTTTATGTGCTAGTGCAGACTTCTTGACAAAGCTGCGTTCACGTAAATTCTCATTTCTTCTTGAAAGCTATTAAGCTATTTTTACTCCTCAAATACACCCCCCACATACAGCTGTTTCTGGAATATGTGTTAGGTGTATTGTTACACTGTCTTTACACAGTGGACTAACAACATCCTGCTTCTCAAAGAGGCTTGTTTCAAAAGAGCCAATTAAGTGAAAACCAATTCTGCATTCTCTGTTAGTTTCAGAGAAACTGTGCTCTGTTGTTTCTTAGCAGAATAATGGAGGAATTAATAATATAAACATGCAGTAATCTGAATTTGCTAGCTCTCGTTCTTTGACTATTCAGTGGAACATCAATGGGATTATTCATGAGCAAGGGCGAAATCCTACAATTTATATTTTTCCCATTCTTTTACATGAAATGTCAACCCCTGCAACATTTAGCAAAACCACTAGTTAGCCTGTCAGCAGCAACCGTTTTCTAAAGCTCTCTGCTTCACAAGAAGGCAACAGCTCTGTGTACATTCGGCAGCTCTCATCTGTACCGCTCATGCATCTGCATTTCATGCAGGAGCAGCGGCATGAGGGACGGGACGGAGGCATCTGGGTAAGAAAACTAGCTTCAGAAGCAGAGTAGAGGCGTAGATGGGGAAACATGATAAAACTGGATAATTAAAAGAGAAGGGGAGTGGCTGTACATATTCACAGAGCTACCTGTAGCTGTTTAGCTAACAGCCCATTAAGCTGTGGAACCACCCTTTACATTATTAAATAACCTAGACCCAAACAACTGATAGCAAAGAGTTGCACTCCTATAATGTAAATTTGTATAGCCGTCTGCCATGCTTCTCAAGCCCTCCTTAGGGCTTGAGGGTGCCTTCTTACTGGAACTACTACTGCTGTTCAGCAGAAAGGAGAGGAGAGTTGGTTTTATACCAGAATGCTTGACATATGCAGCAGAGAATGAGAGCAGGATAGATGCCCTTCTTTCTTCCCCTCTCCCCAAGCCTCCATACAAGCATATAAAGCAGCCATTACACTCAGGGTACCACTTGGAAAAAAACAGAGCATGTCTGGAAAAACAGCAGAAAACAGTGAAATTTTCAAACAGAATAAAAGAGAAAACAATTTTATCAAAAGGCAATGGAAAATGGGGGGGAATGACTCTCAAGTCAGAAACCAAATCTCACTGACACACACAGAAAAGGAAGGGGAGAATAACGCAGAAGAGGGGTTGTTTCTCTTATCAATTTTTCAATAATGCACATCAATCTCATTACTAAACAGTATGTTTGCATACTTACTAAAGACAATATATTAATGTAAGGCAGTTTTATTCATGAGCCACTTAAAATCCAATTAAAATGTATCAACTAAAATAAAAACATGCACTTTCCTTGGCAGCAATTTACAGTTCACCTATAGAGCTCTAAGATGTATGTGTGTGGGAAGCTTGTTTGCTTTTATGTAAAGTGCTGAAACTTCTCTAGGTAGGCATAATAATAATTTGCTTTCATGTTTTGTCCTGAAGCATGACTTTTTATTCCTATCCAAAAAAAACAGATTTCCAGCTGCATAACCAAACAAACTGCATTACTAAACATAACAAGCTTCTAAACTTCACTCCCAATGAATAAATCCAGCAACTTCTAACCAGTCTCATTTTGCTTTCGTTAGATCCCAGTGTATGGAAACCTATTCTATTCCTTCATGTATGCTGTACTCCTTATTTGTAGTACCTGGAAATCAGGTCTTGAAACTCCGATTGCATGAAAAAGGCCTACAGAAAAATTCTTCCTCTTCTTCTTCTAGGCAAGTATGCTTAACATTTTTTTCTTAAAATTTATAGCCACTCAATCTACATTGCAATTGTCTTATCAAGCATATCAGTTACATAAATGTTAATACCTAAAACATATGCCAGTCTAAGATAGGTATGAACAAAAAATATTTAACCCACAATTTATTGATTAAATTAATTGATTAAAAATAAAATACTGTAATTTTGATGCAAATACATATCCTTGTTCTGCTTGAATAAGCAGATATCCAATAAACCAGAACTTAAAAGGTGTTATTTTCTCCTCAATTCCCTCTATTTCTAGTGGTGGTGCCCTTTTTTGTTCTTTTCCTCTATGCACACTCCATTCCTGGAAATTGTCTCCAGTATGGTAATTACTAGAAATTGAATTATCTAGAGTCAACGGCTTTGACATACGCCCTGTATATAGGTGGGATTAACCACCTGTAGGGACTGCAGATGGTGTTTATACTGCCCTGACGGCTCAGAGACTTGAGGGAAAGACAGCTTTACTGCTTTGCTTTGGCTCCACACTTTTCTTGCCAATGGGAGCAACAGGAGTAAAACCACCACTCTGTCAAGCATTCAAGGCCACTTCATATATCCCAAACTGCACTGAGTCTACACCACAGGGTCTGTAGTCATGCTGTAGGGGCTCCATCACAGTAGCTGCCTTGCAGTCCATGCTGCATTTATTCTCTCACCCTTGTGACACTAGGAATTACCAATTCTATTTTGCCGATGGAGATCCGAGGCCAATGCAAAGCCCACTGAGCTGGTCAGGAATCTTTTCTGATAAAAGAAAATTTAAAAAATTCTGGATCAAAGCCATAGCTGACCAAATCACATAGGATGCTACAGCATATTTTTCCATCATGTCCCTGCTTTGTTGGTCCATTTGCACTCCTATCTGCTAAAAAGATTTCAGTCTCCATATGAAAATTTAGAGTGGACAACTGTAGTGAATTATTATGCATCTTGTAGTAATTGGTGATTTTCCTGAACTCATAGGAATATGTATCAAATGTAATCTTCATTACTTCTAAGTAAGAGATTGTGAAGATTCTAGTACAATCTAAAGGCTGACTTCTTGCTCCAATCTTAAAATATATTAGTTTTATTTTAGCATCATGACCCCTTTGGAGGGGATAGGAATGAGTCCTTGCTTCTAAAAGGGATGAACAACACAGACCTCAGCACAAGATGAGAACCCAAAGATACAGAGCAAGAGAGATCCTCTCTTGCCAATAAACTAAATTCAGAAACATTTCTTCTTCTTCCCTAGGGTTTGGCTGTTCTTTCTAACAGTTAGCTTGCTTATTTCAAAATATGCCACTTGTAGAAGGAGGCAAAGCCATGCACCTTGGCCAATCTCTGATTGCAAAAACAAGCAATTTGTTATATTTTCAAAAAGAGCTACTTGCAGTTTCAAATCCTGAGCATTCTTTTTGAAATTAATTTCTTTGCACACTCAAAAAAAATGCATTGGAAAAGAAATACATAGTTTAAGGTATTTGAAGAGTCTTCCCAACTCATTACCTTGCTTTTAATTAACATATAATAATTTTGCACTTTAGGTTATTTCAACCACATCAGATAAGTCTTACCATTCTTATCTAAGAAGGAGCCTTGTAGAAACAAGCATGTTTTGCAGTAAAAGGGATGTGTCCTTGACAGATAATAGTTAAGGGAAAAAACAAACAATGAAAAACAACAATAAAAAACCACACACCGCAACCCAGCTACCAGCCGCCTCTTCATCAAAATCTTATTATCTGAAGGGAAAAAGAGAATATGGAAGGAGGCAAATAGTTTTCCTAGTTCTCCAGTCAACTGCTGCATGAGTGCTTTGTTTTCAAACACAGCTCTTAAAATAATTAAACTATTTCGTGCCAAGTATTCTAAGGACCTGCGCCACAGATAATCATTTACCTGTTCTCAGTTACATATCACGAAAGATATATCTCTGCCAGTCAGGCAGGAACTCCCAGCTCAGTTCTTCAACTTCAAAGCTACCTTTAAAACCCTTGGCACTTGCAGAGGCATCTACTACATGTCCATTGAAATAGATGCTTTTTCATGATACGTTTACCAATGCCTTCCAAGGCAGAAATATAAAAGGAATTCAATCTCTGGAAGGTAATTAATACTGTAGTGACCTGAGTCCACAGAGAGTATGGTTATCAAAGGGGTGATCGTGGTAGAGCACTCTCCTGCCTGGAGTCAAAGACCAATTGTTACTCTTGGGTAACTCTTTTCTGAACTGACATTTTTCATAATAAAGCCACTTTTGAGGGCCGAAACTCAGGGCAGTTATTTTTAAAATAAACAAGACTTAAGAGCAAAGTACAGGTAACTAGAAATGCAAATATATAAATCTATTTCAAATATTGCTACCTTCAGCAAGATGAAAGCCTGTTTAACATGAACTTCATATAAAAGGACTTGATAGAGATGGATAAAGGGACAAATCTAAGACACTGGCAAAGTGCCTCAACTGAAGTTTGTTGACAGCTCTGAACTGAATTTAGGATGTACCGTCACATCTACAAAGAGTCTGGTGTAAAACCGATGAGTGTTAAAGCTCACAGCTTGTTCTGCCAGCAAAGATAGCTGAAAACATCACTCTCTTGTCAAAAAAGCCTCAAACTAAGTGTTTCTAAAGGACCTTTTGCCAGTATCCTTAAGCATACATCAGGGTCCCACGAGAAAGCCAACTTCAAGTGGAAGCTGGGGGAGACGGGGAAGGCGAGGGGGGCTCAGTTCCCTCAAACTCTGCCTGACACCAGCAGGGAGCTGCCAAGAAACCACTCTGCAGCATCTTCATTAAAAGGCCTAGATAGCTGCCAAATTAACCTCAAAGAGAGGTTATCTTTATCTGTCAGAGTGGTAAAGAAAATTATTAATCATTTTATTGTGGTAGGCATGACAATAGAGGTTAGTGGGGGGGTGGCCTAGTTATCTCGCCAGTTATCTCACCTCAGCAGTCCGCTGCTATGCACCCAGGCAGAACTAATACCTGGTGGGAGATTACAAACCTCGAGTTTCATCTTTGTGGCAGAAAGTGTCCTGGATTTGACAGAGACACCCGTCCTGTTTTACCTGCTCACTTGACCCTACAGCCCAGCCAAGGGCAGATGGGTGCCATGCATCCCCTGGTCACTGGGAGAGCACCTGGAAGGAGCGGGCACGTCCCCTCTCCCCCTCTCCTTCTTCAGCCACTTGTGACAAAAAGCGGGCCCAGGTAGGAAAGAAAACCCAACCTGTAGTGTTCAGAGGTACACTTTTTGCAACTCTTTTGCAGTTTGTTTTTTTTAAAGGTTTCCTGTAAGGACAGATTTCAGCGCTTCTGCTGAAGGTGACACCATGAGGCCAAGTGCCTCTGGTAGCCAGACTCTCCACTGGAAAGTCCCCAGCAAAGTGCCTTGGCTCCGAACGCAGTAAGCGCAATTTCCAGGACAAGAAATTGCAGTAAATGCCCCTCCTTTGCTCACTAACACATTCAAATGTGAAAAGGACTGACATCACCCTTTTAAAATGAGCACAGTGGTTACTTTCAAAGTAAAGCAGACCACGTGCTGACCTCCAATTACACTGCCCAGAATGAAAAATCAGGACAACTGTTTAAGACACCAAATGACATCACTTTAATTAATGAAGCCTGTCTATCAACATAATTCACTTAAACAACTGTCACGTTCAAAGCTGCTTTAAAATTACATTAAAGGGATTTACACAAACTGTCCCCAGCTTTCTTGATCAAGCTAAGGTACGGGAATCCCTTCACTTTCTCTATAGGTTTATAAGAAATTAAACACAAACACAAGGGCAAAATTAACTTACTGAATATTTTTATTTCCAAGTGTGTGTGTTGCCTAGAAAACATATTTTCTATTTTTTTTTAACCTCTGAGCCATTAAAAATATTTCTACTATGACACAATTCCTCTGTCCAGACATGAAAAGACTTAATAAATCATGCTGACTGATACCCTCCTGAACTTCAGTTTTTTCATTTGTTTGTTAGTATCACATGCTGCCACAGTAGTCAAAGTTTTTTAAAAAACCAAACTCTGTAGCTCATTTTCTTCCCCCCAATGCCATCATGTTTTCAAACATCACCTTATAATCTTTCCATTCTAAAAAGTGGATTGACGACAGTGATATTTTACATCTACCTGTGCAAGTATGTGTGATTGTATAAAACACATATATGGGGGCTTATTACACACAGTATGATATAGGGGACTGATCGACATGAATTGATTAGAAGAGACCACTTCATAAAGAGATTTAGCTTCATCAGAATTTGCTCATCTAATGCAAGTGTTGGTCTTAGTGCTCACATCAAGAAAGCTTGGCATGCCAAAAAGGAAAAACAAATACAATTGCTCATTAGGACCTTCTTGTCCCAACTCCAAGCTTGCTTTGTCCTAAGAGAAAGCCAGGCAAAAAACCCACAGAATCTCTTTTGGCTTAAATCACCCAAAGTATCTTGTTCTTCCTTGCCATCATGAACTCAATAACAATAAAACGAATGCCTGTTTTTTCTAGTGTTTAAAATCAAGTTTCTAGCCTCTTTCTCAGAGATGCAAATACATAAATAACAAAAAACCAAAGGGGTTTGTTCTCTCTTCAGGGCAAAGGAAAAAACCTTCCTCTGTTTTCCATCCAACCAGCCTTCCAAAAAAAGTCTTCCTAGTGCCTTCTTTACAGGCTTTACACAAAGCAAACTCAGAGCAGCGTATGAAGCATTGCCCCCGTGTGCAGCTGGCTTCCTTTAGCACAATCCCTTAGCTCCCTGCCCTTGCCAATCCCTCAGCTAAATCTTCTACTTTTATATGATTTAGTTTGGGTCTCCGAACAGCGAGTAGCCATGGTTGCTACTCAGCTCTGCCAGTTGGCTTCGCCTCCCCACACAAAATCCCTGAATTCCCATGCCTGCTGTCTTCCTACAAGCATCCAGGCTAGCCTACACCTTCCCTTCAAGAAATGCTCTGCCAAACTTAGCAGATTCAAGGAGTTTATCTCTTAGGACAATTTTGTTCAGTTGGACAAGTTAGTGTGAGTTATGAGAAAGGCTGCTAGATTTAAATGTTCAAATAATTCTCCACAGCTACGCATCCAAGACTCATCTGCACAGATGCACAAGCTTTGGACCAGTAAGGCCCAAGTGATGCAGTAAGGCAAAGCTAAATCTACCCAAGAAATGCACCGAAGCCATCACCCAGAAGGATACTGCTTTTCCCATTGTGTTATTGCATTAAAAATATTTACAAATCAATCATTTAAAATACACTCAGGGCCACACATCCTGCAGACAATAGTCTTTTGAAAGCTACCCCTTAAGACTGCTTCAGTTACAATACTATTTAAGGATGTTACAACTACATGTTTTAAACAAAAACCTACTGTAAAAATCCTTGTACTGAGAAATGCAAAGCATTCCCTGTCTTCAGACCAATCTTTGGGACAAATATGGTATTCTGACTTTTAGATTCAGATCTTCAGGGGACAGCACAATCTAATATGCACTGTTTATTTCTTTGTATCAAATGGCCTTATCTCACTTAAGTATTTTTCTAAAATACAGCATGCAACAGTATATTAAGCAAAGGGGGGAGCAAAATAGCATCATAGGAACACAGTAATCAAGAGCATATTAAAAAAATCACACAGCTAAAATAGAGAGATTATTATTTTTGAAAATTAGTGGTACTTTTAAGTCAATTCAAACAACTTTCCTCCAAATGTTTCATTTCTTTTAATACTGTTACCAGCACTGAATTAAATGCACCAAAAGAAACTTTGCCTCAAGCCCAGGCCTCCCTCTTGAATAATTCAAAAGCAAGAAGATCACAGTGGCTTAATTAAAGGGCCCTCACTCCATTTCTTTACTTTTCCCATGTTGCTGCTACAGTACAATATGCCTCTATAAGGACTTAAGTAATTTTGTAGCATCTATGCTGCTTCCATTTTCTTTGGCAATGCAATTGTATTATCCTTAAAGTGACTCTGAACTAGCAATATTAACAACTGAAATACCCATCTTTTTTTACACAACTGCTATCAGCAGGAAAAACTTCTGAGCATCCTCAAATCTAGTCATTTGTGTCCTAGCAAGAACTAGAAAAGGCAAAGCTTCCACAGCCATTTTTCCTCTTGACCTCTCTCCTGAACAGGCTGGTGGATTGTGAGGCTCCAACACCCCACAAAAGTTAGAGACTCCAAAATTTATAGCGGACAAGCACTTGGAGACTCTGCCGCTGGACCTTTCATTTCAGCCTGGAAGGGCTAACATCTTTTCCCCCAGCTAAATCAGTTGGCCTAATTAAGAAGTTCTCCTCCAGCCCATAAATTCTGCTTCTCTTGTGCCTGTAGAGCATTACAGCTACAAGAACACTTACACTGCCCGTTTCAAACAAGAGCTGCGTAGGTACAACTTAAAAACTGCAGAAACAAGTTAATTTGTTTTGAATATGTCTGTGAGGGCAGCTACTGGGAACCTTCAACACATAACGCTATACGAAGGAGAAAATTGTACAGCAATTTTGCATGTCACCGTTAATTTACTTGTCTACTAAAACATATACCACACACATAATGTAAATAATACAAGCAGTACTGATAAGGTACATGGGGTATTCCCTATGGGATGTTGGCGTTACATGGAAATCAAAGAACACTCGTGCCTTACAGACACAATAAAAGATGTCACATGAATCCATGTAAAAATGGCCTGCATTTTTAAAGTAGCAAAAGGAGCCAGTAGAGCTAAAAAGCTAGCTGCAACACCATGAACATCCAAGACTGCAAAGTCTCCATGGGTGGAAACTAGATTCTGACAAGATGAACCTTTGCCAAACGTTAACATAAGACAAGCTGCTGTCCTGGGTAATTTTTCTGAGCAGATCTACTGCCTTCACCAGGCTGACAGTGAATCTGAAAAATTCATCACGGCCTTCTGTGCACTTATCAGTTTCAACACCTGGAGAGTGGAGGTGGTTGCAAGTTGAAGAGAGAGACTCGCAGGCAGATCCCCTCAGCTTTGGACAGGTCAGTCTGCATTGCTCAGCTGCATGCTGGAGTTAAGCCGTAGGGCACAGAAGATACGGGTCACTTCTGTAACGAATGGTGGCTCTGCTCTTTTTTTACTTTGTCATGGGTCACTACAGCGTTACTGTGTTAACTGACCAACCATTACCCTGATTTCCCGTCATTAGTTAGAATTTCAAACTAATCTGATCAAGCAAAACTCACCTTATGAAAATAAACACTCATTGATCTATTTTAGTCTCCAGGTCTATTTTAGCAGCGCAGGCTAACACAGGTTTTTTGATACTTCAGATTAAAACTCATACTCAGATGTGTTATTTCTAACAGATTGCTTTGCATGTTTTAGACATTTGTATTTTTCAAGGGAAAACTGGAGCTCTGTCATGACAAATTCTGCATTTTGTGCACTATGGGACACCATCACCACCAAAGAATCCTTCCACCTCCACTAAAAACTAGAACTTTATTTTTACCCATGTGTAAATTATTTATAATAATTGCAGTATAAAACAGATGGGAAAAAAAGTCCATGCCCTACTTGGCTTCTTTTAGATGCATAAAGGCCACACACAAATTCCAGGTGTATTCTAACCTCCCCATACATAAAAATAATCTGAACACCCAATCTGTGTTTCCTGGTTTTGTTGGACAACTCCTTGGATTCCTCAGACTATTTTAGACCTTAGACAGGTTATACCAGTATAATTATGTGAATTATGGGTACAAGGGTTTTTAAATGGTGTAGATGCATTACTGTGAGCCATAATGGGAAGGCAAAAATCACCGCAGAAAAGGTGATTTGGTTTTGTCTCCCAGCCTGGAATAAAACACTCCACTCCATCTAAGCCCATGCTGATAGAAGGCATGTTTCCACTGTTCTGTATGAGAATAATTAAAGCAAGGAAAAAAAAAAGCCCTTCTTTTTTTAATGGGAAGACCAAAGTTATGAGGGACAACTTACTTGCAAATACATTTGGTATAATGCAGTTCTAAGCAAAGCCTCTCAAAATAAACATTGTGAACTGTACAAAATTATTTCCGCTTCTACTTATCTTTCACTTGCTGAGTTCTCAGTTGTCATAAATCCACTTGCTCTGCAGCTATTTATAAAGCCCTTCGTATCAAAACCCTATTATTATTGTTAAATAACTTTATTTTAAAACCAACAACATGGGGATATTGCTCATACTTTATGAAGACTCAAACATGCAGAGAGACACTTCTGTTTTATTTTGCAGTTTGTCCGTTCAGCTCCCTGGGCCTGCACAGTACCAGAGCTTCAAACGCTGANTGCACAAATGTTTGAGGGGTCTTGCAGCAAAACAGATGAAGGAACCAACGGAGTTAAAAAACCAAAACCAAACCAAAAAAAAAAACCTTTCGGGATGCTTTGACTAAATACAGGTGACATGGATCCCAGCCAAGGTGACAGCACAGACAGAAGAAACACACTATGGTTTGAATGAATAACCATGATTTACAAGACTTGCTTGGGCAAGAGAAAAACAGCAGGTTTACTGCATTTCTAAGACAACTCCAAGTTAGCGCAAAGAATGGTGAAGGAATAAGAAAATGCCTGTGGATGGGCCCTATTCAGTCAAGATATATATATTCCTTTGTTAACCCAACCTCACCAATTGTTTTTCTGGGACTTTCGCAGTGTCTGTGTGTCTGGCTGAAGACACTGGGTAGTTGATACAAGAAGATGTACTCTCAGTCAGCACGCTTTGGGAGGGTAAGAGCCCAAAACGGAATGGTTTTATGCCCCTCAGAGCAGGAGATGAGCACTGGTCCTTGGGACTTTGCTGCTGAACTCAGAGGTCCCACTTCTGTCAACACATCACAGAGAGAAAGGGTGGCCAGGGAGTGTGCCAACACAAGTCATCTACCTGCTCAGATCAGCACCATGAAGGTCCACCTTCAGAGGCCCAAACTCCTCAGGGTCATCCACCTGGCGGTGCCCTGTCATAATAGTATGATAACGGGGGTGTGTTCACAAAATCATTTTGGGAGATCTTTGGGTTTCTTTCTAGCTTACAGTCCCCAAAGAGTTAAAATGCAAAAAGGAATAGCCAAAGGAGAACCTGCCCCCCTCAGAACTTAAGAGGTACAAAAACTAGATGGTTGTACTTTCAGGGACCCAAACAGTTGTGACAGGAGGTTCCCCAATGTTACGAAAGGGGCCTCAGACACGAGGTCTGTGTGGACAACTGAAGATCCACAGGTAGAAGATGATTAATTTTTGGTCAAGCCAGCAAATCAAGCTCAAGTACTGTGACAAGAGAAGTGAAGGGAACTGAGGACTTCCAACCCACTGTAATTTCAATTTTTTTCCCCCATCAACACGTGGAGACATAGATCGCCTTTTTCTAAAAGAAGATCCACCAAGATAAAGACTAGCACTGACATTTGAGTACACTATGAACAGGATGCAAGAGAAGAGAGCTGACCAATTGTTGCCTTTTTTGAGCATGATGATTTTCACAAATGGCCAATGTTGTTGCATTCCTTTTTAATATAAAATGAACTAACAATATCTGGGGCATTGGTTACCATCTCAGTAAGGTTCCAAAATCTTCACCAGCTTCAGACAGAGTTACAAGGTACACTGCAAGTTGCTTGTTCTGAAATGAAGCATAAATACTGTTCTGCAGGCTCATACAAAAATACTAAAGCTAACCCAGCCTTAAACAGAATTACACTCACAGAAAGCTACATCTTACTAATTTTAACCTCATGGACTGGGCAAAATTATGGGCCTTTGAATTCCAGTAACATGAACTCTTTAACTGTCTGTCACAAACAAATACCCAGACTTGTTTATAACTGCATTTTCTGGTTCCTCTCTGACAGGTTCCCATATTATACTTACATGGGGTCATACCATCTATATGATAATAATGGATGTCCTCAAACTCAGAAGGGAGCCTCCAAAATACTTAGATCTAAATGTAGATTTTCTCATCCCGCCTGTAATTGCATGGAGACAGGACACACTCTTCTCTTCTTCTGTAACTCTACACATGCCATAGATAGTTGATCTGTACTACCATCAGAGTACTCAAAACAAAACACAAGCAGATCAATATCACCACTGTAAATTTCAGTTCCTTTCAGCTGAAAGAAGTCAGTCATATACTTGAACTACTAAGACATATGAGTCACCTAGACTTATAAGTTTCCAGTTTTAGAGACCATGCCAATGATTAAAGGACAATTAAAATATCTGAAATATGGGGGGAGGGGGGGAAGGGTTTGACAGAAACAATTTATTCTTCCTCTTTGCTTACAAGCAAAGCACAAACATGAATTTCTACCAATAAAAATATTGCAAACTGTAATCTTGTTTACATTTGTTATAGCAAGATAACACAATACTGCACATGCTGCTCTGCAAATAAATTCCATACAAATTAAAAGGTCAGCACGGAAATTTCCTAAGTATGAGTTTTGTTTACTATGGGACCTCGGTCACTAATTCATCTTTGTGAACCAGCAGTTGCACGACAGTTAATTTTTGGTCAGAATTAACAAACGTTATTACTGAACTAACTAGAAATGATGAGTAAGGTAAGGCCTGGGACCAGAGGCCACTGAGCAGCGGGGACCATCCACCTATATTTGTCTCTGAGACAAGAAGGTATGGCTCGGCTACAGATAGGGTTCCTGTTAAAGTTGAGTTAACTTTCGGGGCAAAAGGTGAACATAAGTAAGAGCAAGATGTTGTTTCAGGAAGACCACTGCCTCCTTACATATCTTCTACGAGATCTACAGAAAAAGGTAGCAGAGGCAGTGACAAAGGTTAGTGTCACGATTTGCAGATACTACTAACACCTCTGCTCTGAAGAGCTAAGGTAAAGCCTAGTACTGGCAGTAGCGATTTGGCTACGATGACGTTCAAAGCTGGAAAAAACGACAGGGCTAGGGCTAGGATGGCAGTTCAGCCCAGCAAATACCAGCACAGAATAAAACCTGCTATTAAAGAGCTATGTGGCTTTATTTACATCTGGAATTAGAAGAGGGTGCTGGCCTAGAATAAAGGATAATACTGGAATTGGGTTTAGGGTTGGGGCTCAGGCCAGCAGATATTGATAAACTGCAGCTCATAAAGCACCTCCAGGGTAACATGAAAAGTGGTGCTGGCTTAAACTATCTGACTGCAGAGATCTGTGGGATAAGGAGTGAGATAATGTTAAGATTAGGAGTGGAATTAGGGTTTGAGCATACTCTGGAAGAGGTTGATAAACTGCATCATCTCATTTCAGTATCAGGGAGGGCCACAGGCTGTGCTAAAGGTGTCACATGACAGGACTTCACACACCCTTAGCAAGCCCAACACCGCCCAACATGCCAGGCCTACTCCGTCTATACCCTCTGTAAACCCAAGGCTCTCCAAGCCATACATGTGCTGTCAATCTGATGCATTCACAACCCCTTGGGATTACTGTATATGTACACTTCTGTCCTTGTGTATGTGCACAGCGAACCTGCCACTCCTGAGATGTACAGATTTCCTGTACCGTATGTGCACGGTGTGCATGTACTGAGGATGGGGGCAGGGAAGAGGGCCCCAAACAAGGAAAGCATCTGTCTGAAAACATCCAGTCCTTACTGTCTCTATTTCTCCCTTCATTTGCACGAGGGCTGCCATATCCGACATACATCAAAGACTAAAAAAGTTAAGCATCTGGCAACTAATGCCTCCTCTCTTCATAGATGCATTTTTAAAAACAGTGGATCAAGTCTGTGCAGCAGGTTGGTCCTGCCAAGGAAATCAAAAGCCAAATCAGCCAAATATACTGAGAAGCAGCACAAAAGCTTGTCTGTGTCTTCGCCAAACAAGAGCTTTGCCAATGATGATCTTGGCAGTACTACTTAGCACTTACCCTATTCCTAATCCTTGGGAATAGGTGTCCACCACGTTACTCAGCATTTTTCAGGTTAGGGGAGGGTTCAGGGTTTACCTTGCCTACTTCACATTACAGAAAATCCTGACACATATCTTATCTGTGTTTTAATTACAAAATAGGCTCACCCACATTAGTGATTAATGGTGAAAAATTCATTCTTAGTGGCAGACAGGCCTTGGACCTGACAATGACACTTTCTGGAGAAGGACGAAAAGTATAATCACATTTCAAGGACAAAATCATGTCCATACTGGAGACTATATAGTTAAAAACCTTAAAAATCAATATAAGTAGCACACAGCCCATCTCTACCACTTTCCAAGCTTGCAATTTAGAGAATGCAGGGTAGGCAAAACCGACAGTTGCTCAATTCAACAAGCAAACCTGCTTCAGTATTCACTACAAACTGCAGAGGAGAAAGCTTCAGAGCAAGCCTTGCCAAGAGGGAATTAGAATAATTGAGCCCCATGGTCACAAGACCACACACTACTGTTGTGAAACAGTCACTGGGTAAATAAGGGTGTAGCCTGCAACATAGTTTACCACGGGGAGGGGGGAGAAAAAGCCATACGCAAAACATGGTCTTACCCCTGAAAAGGCATGAAAGTCAAGAAAAAAGGATCTTAGAAATCCACACTGATGTCAAAAATGTGGCAGAACGATGCTGCCGTTCTAGTACTGTCAATGCAGTAACGACACAGAGTAGGGAATAAAGGCGAGTCGCAGAGTTAAGTCTGCAGCAAATAATTTAGGCAAAAACAACAACAGCAAGAAAAGAGAATTCCAAGGGATGGAGGAGTAAAAGTTAGGACGATGTAGAAATGACAGCTGAACTTCAACTCACTAAAGTGAAGTCACAAAAGCAGTACATTTCCAGAATGATAAAAAAAGAATAGCAAAAGATGATAAAAGTTAAAATGTAAGATGTTGATTTTAAAATATATAAATAGGCAGGTACCTCAGACTAGCAGAGATATGTATTAACAAAGCAGAACCAGAAAGATGCCATTCAGCAGCCTTAACAGTTGAAACCTGACCAAACATTTTCTTAGCCTTTTTGTATTTTAGGGATGTATACCAGCATAACTGAAGGAGTTCAGAGAAGTTTTCCAAACTTATCTTCTTCACAGAAATCAAGAAATTGCAAGATAATCACTCCTACAAGCCACTGCCCTTAGCTCTGCATATACAAATGTCTCTTCTGCCTCTGCACAAAACAAAACTTCCTCTAATGATCCAACTTTGATTGTCCCACCAATTCCCAGCATTTTTGCCAAACTGGGGGAAAAGAGGATATATTGCATCTATCCTCCACATAGCACCGTGCTGTTTGGAGCAGCTCACACGGGGGCTTAGCAGGGTGCTGCTGGCCACTCCTAGAGAAGGTGACTGGGCGACGGGCAGCGGCAGAGGGAGGAGAGAGCAAAGCAACCTTTGCTCCTGCCCGCAGCGAGGACGTCAATTCAGCACATCTGGGAGTGGCAGGGGCTTGAAGGGGACAGTACTTCAGTCAGGCCCTCCCTATCACAGGGGAGTGAAAGGCTATTTCATTAATTTCTCCCTCTGACCCCTGCTTCTCTGAGGGAGGGAGAAAAAAAACAAAGGCGTTAAGCATTTAGCATTGTTTCTGATGCAAGGAGGGTACAAAAGCATCTCAAACAAAAGTTATTCCCATTCCAGTCTCCTAAAAGCTTCCCTCTTTACTGTCAACCCATCAGAAGTGGCGGGTTTTAGTGGGGTCTTGTTTCTGTGTGTTAATGCGTCCTGATGTGCTACCTAGGACACTCTTCTCATCTCAGCTTCCACCACTATACTCTTAATTTCTGTGGCACACTAAGCTTCTGGTGCTTAGATATGACTTGCATTTATGAAGAAGCAATACACAGGGTTCAATCCCCTGGTACAAGTTACAATTTTCCAACCTGTATTAAAGTCTCAGATTATTTATGAGGTAAACCAACTATACAAATTTTGTCAAAATCCACGCTTATTAATACCTTTGCCTGTACTAAGAGCTCATTGGGCTCTAAAATTTGTACCGAAGACCACTCTATAGAAAATAGAGGGTTAATACTTTTAAATGATTGTTCACGGTAGCCCAGATAACATTAAAGAACCTGCTGCAATTAAAATTCATAAGCTGTATTTCCAAATCTCACAACTCGGGTCAAGAACCGCAACCATAATGATCGTCAATGAAATACTGTATCCTGACTCATTCCATAAATAAACTACTCTTATAAAAGCACTCCTCTGCTTCAGTAGAGGAGGTTGACAAAGGAAGAAACTGATAAGGAATAATTAACACTGCACTAATGAAAAGGTGAATTAATTGAAACAGCCCATGAAGCATCTAAGCGTACACAAAGTAATTCAACAGATGTTACACTGGAAGGCTGACTATCCAGTGCACGGATGAAATCAGAATGTGATATTAACGGCACATCCAACAATAAAGTTGATCCTGGATTTTCTGTGGCTTACTGTCAAACATGAAATACTACTGCATGTCATTTTCGCAAGCAAACCTTACAGAATGACCAGGGAAATCAGCAAATGATACAGCCAGTATCACACTGGACAATAACACGGAAAACAGAGTTGATTTTCTCATTGATAAAAACAGTGAAATATCATATAAATTGCCCATTACTGTACCTTCATGACATCTTTATAGGAATGAATGGCCTCAACTTCCTCTTTGTCATCATCATTGTCATCCTCCACTCCTTCATCCAGAGCATCATATCCTTCATCCCTACTCCCATCTGTTTCTGTGGTATTAGTCATGTGGTCAATAAGCTGCTCCAGTGGAGGACTTAATTCCCGCTCTTCATTGTCCTTCAAACCATAGTCCAGGGCTTTATATATAATAATCCCTAGTGATTCAATAACCTATAAAAATGAAAAAGAAATATTTGTTAATGCCATTTACATGAATTAATAGGTCAGGCTAGGAACACCCTTTTCTGGTGTTCATATAACAAACTTAACAACTGAGAGGGCAATAAACATCAAAATTAAAGAGAAAAATGATCCTCTAATACCTACAGTAGTACTTCAGTAATGCAGCACAGAACATGCAAGAGCAGGTCATACGACATACCTACTGCTTTCTTATTTTAAAGTTTGAAATAAAAATTCATAATTCAAAACCAAAGCAGGACCGTTTTAGATTATTTTCCCTCTTTCCTTCTAATATGACAAACTTCAAAGTAACATTACTGTAGACTTTGTAAGATTTTATTACATGCATATGACCTTTTTGAGGGGGACAGGCGGAAAGAAATTGAAAGAAAGAATAAACTAACATGAGATGCCTCCCTCCTCCCAAAAATTAACGACACTTGGAAACTGCCCTTCAATTTCTGCATCTCTTCGTTGACCTGAGAGGTGTCTGGACACAGCTGTGGACATCCCAATATTGACTCACTGAGCACTGGGACATCAGCCCACAAGAACTCCTTTGCATGTTGCACAGCTGGTGGAGGCACACATATTTCACTGAAACTACCAACAACTGGATTTCATAGTAATGAGGTAGTACCTCAGTTTTTCATTGAACTTGAGGCTTCTTTTTTGTGCTCTGTGAAGAGCAAAGCAAACAGACAGCCTCTTGCTCAGTGTAAGCTAGCAAAAAAGTGTCATGAGCCTCCCAAAGTGCTAAATGCACATTTTCTTTCTTGGCATTAGTTATTTTCCTTACGAGTAATATTGAAGCCTCTAGAATTTAAAAGATGTAAAGAGAGGGCATTTCAAACTGAGGATTTTGGAAATGGGTATTAACAGAGAGGGAAGGGAAAATGGGCTTGCAAGAGTAAACCACAAGAAGGTAATGTCGCTGCTGGGAGATCCTTGTCTGACAACGGAAGTAGGACTGGAGTTATCGCATGTAATCTCTGATCTTCCTTGTGTGTTGTGATGGCTAGCATGTCACACAAATGATCAGACTCCAGTGTAGGAGTAGATGGCACTAGAGCAACTTTAATAACAGAAGCATTTCTAAACATACCAAACCTCGTCACCAAATGCCATTTTCTCTCATCTGGCTTTCAGTACTGTCCTGGTCAACACACTTTTTAACGCAGATTTTTGAAATTCTATTTGGGTAAATAGGACAACACAAATGGACTCTAGCAGCTTACTTATTTCAGCACAGCAAAGTATTTTTGCTCTGAGAGGCTGGAGGTTAGCAAAGACTTAAAATGATATCCTATTAGTTTATCTAGACAGACAATGAACTAGCTGTAGTCTGACAGCTTTACACTTGCATACTTCATTCCTCTGTTGAGACTGCTTTGCAGTGGAAATTCACTGTGCAAGACTGTGGCTAATAAACAAACAAACAAACATAAAACCCGATACATAAAAAACACCCTTTTATAATTTATTGCCAATAATTTTGGTAACTTGATTCAATATAAATAATTTTCCTATGCTATTCTCTTGAAATGTGTTTATGCATATTTGGAAAATACTCTTAAAATGCAGTTAAGAAAAGTGATTAGGCAAATTAATGAAAAAAAAAAGACAACGGTCTTAATTTATTTAGTTCAAAGAACAGCTTCTGAACTGGGAAATGCTAGAGAGACAGCAAAGTATACCAGGGAAGCATGACTGCATGCTTGCTCAGTTCTCATACCCCTCCCCAGACTTCTGCCATGACCCACTTTGGAGACAGGACACTGCACCATATAGACCTTAACAAGAGCTGTAACAGATCAAACTTGTGTTTGCAGCATAGCTGGCTGGCTTCTTAGAGAAGCTATTTTGTAATAACTGTCTTGTAAACTTGTTAAAAAAAAATCTGAAGATGTGAAAATGTCACAAAATAAAATATATTCTACTGGAAGGTATATACGTTTCCCGTAACTCAGGTTCTGAGTACAATCTCAACATACACCTCTTCAGCAACTGAAAGGGAACAAAGGATACCAAGTTAATTCCAATTTGAAGTAGACCTAAATGAAAATGAAGTACAATTGAATAATTGCTTTGATATTTTAAACACTTGGGAGCAAACACAATGTGAGTAATTTCTGACTTTAATAAAAACTAAATTTGAAAGAGCTTAGCATACATGAGGAGGACTGAAATGTCCAAATTAGATGCAAAGAAAATATGTCTTGTGCAATGCAGCGATGGCTGCTGAACACAGCTTCTGGATTTTGCTGCACCAACACTTCAAAAAAACAGAAGGAGGGGGGCATAAAGAAAGTGCGCTCTCTGCCTCCTCCTGTTTGGGAAGAGGATTAAGGCATTCAAAAGCATCGTGGCTAAAACTGGGTGACAGCTGCTGCTTTCTTTGATGTATCAGCAGTGGGGCTTTTGCAGTTCAGTAATATGGTTTGTGCATTTTTACATACTATGAACAGATTTCATAATACGTGCAAAGCTGACACAACACGAAAGCCTGCAACAGCACCAATTCAGACCTGTATTTCAGTCTCTCAGCTCCTTATTAGGAGTCGTGATCAAAACCGTATTTATTCAGTGTCTGTCAGTATCACAGATTCTTCTTGCTGAAAGACAAAGCAGCAAACATCTTAACTGAGCAACTTTGCTTTGACTTGCATTAAACCTGAAAGCATTCAGTGCTTTCAGCAATATTGGTTTACCGAGGAGCTTGTAAAACCACACAAGTGCCATACGAATATCAAACATAAGTCACAGAATTGTCAACACTTCTTCACATGGTCAAAACTACTAATGCAACTCCACACAAATAAAACTTCTATGTCTACATAACTAGAAACATAATATGCAAGGTTAGACAGTCAGCTCATTGCTGCTTAAACGCATGAGTGCTGTCACTTTGCCTGTAATACAAATCAAATAAAACAAAAAAGGAAAAGCTTTTCACAGTTGAATGGATGAACTGATAAATATGTGGGGTTGAGTTGGATGATCGGGGACTATCACTGTTTTTTTTTTAAAGCATCAGTTATTTACAAAAAAGTCACGGGTTCTAAACTGCACTGTTTGCTAATTTCACATAAAATAAATACTTCTGGCACCTAACAAGTGACAAGCACTGGCATAGTTTTCAATTATATCTGTGAAAAGAGAGGTATAGTAGGAAAAAGAAGGCTAAGAAGGGACTTCACAAGGCTCTTTTAAACAACAGAATTGTACATTGACACACCAATACAACTGTACGATACTGTTAAGTCCCAGCACTAAAGATAAATGATGCTGCTTGATTCAGATTAAAAAAAAATATATCAAGTTCTGCACCTTGAATTTTAGAACTCATTTGTTCCTGACTGATTTAAATTTTGGCAAAGGACCTGATCTTTGCAAATCAATCAGCAGCTAAATAGCTTAAAAAAATAAACAAGGAAGTCTGCATTATTATGCTTTACACCTTCTCACCAAGTTCTTTTGAAAGTCATGGCTTCAGACAAAAAAAAAAAAATCTCCCACAGACTGAACTTGTACTCCGTCGTGCTTAAATCATTAGTGAAAGGAGAATTTTGTCTCACTGTGAGTATTCTTTCAGTTCCTACACCAGTCTGGACTCGTATTATACTGTTCTTGTATAACAAGTTGCGATAAAGTTGCTGGAACACTTTGACTTCAAACACGATGTAAAAACAATATCCTCACGCCCCTTTTACACACGCAGCAAAAACAGAACTCAAACCATTCAGATTATTTCCATATGCAAACACTGCACGGAACTTTCCATTCCATATACTTTCCTCCAACACATTAAGACATGCCTCTTCGAAAGGGGTTTATTAAGGTTTTAGGGTCTTTTATATGACACAAATTATGTTTTTCCAATGAACACTGCCAATTTAACATTCTCAAAAACTCTTCAAATATACAGCCTTTGTATAGGAACCAAACATGTTTGAGACTTGCAAAAGTCTCGAGCAAGATTACTGTGAGTACTTCATTTATCTTTTTTTTTTTAATTCTATTTCAGAGAAGAATCCTTTTTTCCCCTCAACATATATATCTCTCTGACTCTTGCTGAAGCATAGATGAGAACAGGCAGAATCCGCATGCCATTCCCCCCACTCACCGCACACGCTATAGGGCACTGTCTGAGCTTTCTTCCCCTTCCTAGCCTTGCCTCAATTTTTAAACAAAGCAACAAAGCCTAAGGACAGCCTTGTACTTACAGCAGCAAAGGGCTTTTTTTTCAGCTCAAATGCCTGTCCCTCCCTAAAGTTCTCCCTTCCTCCAAAAGCCACTCAGGTTTTGTATCCCTAAACTGGGATTAAGGAAGCCATAAAGCTCCAGCTCCTACGGTGAGTCAACTAACTTTGAACTTTCCCACAGGGACCTCAGATATGGCAACCAGTCACAAGAATATTTGCAGTACTACTGCACTGTCTTTTATGAATTCTAATAAATTTTTTATTAAAAATGTATACTACAGTTGTTATTTTTAAGTGCTCCCATTTCTTACCAGCAGATCTCCAACACACTTTATGAAGGAGAATCACTCTGCCTTACGGTAAGAGCGCAGAGAGCCCGGAGCTGGCATTAGCCATGGCACTCCTTAGGGCAGAGCTCCCCTCTCTGCCACCGACTCTGCCACCACCCCTGGTATTAGGCAGCACTTAGTCAATCTGCAAAGACTAACCTGTCCTACTGCTGACTTTAAATGAGCCTGCCAGGAGCTCCACGCTGTGCTTCTGGAATCGTAACACGCAGCATAAACATAGACACCACTGAAGTCAAGAGCTACGTATCTTAAATTTTCTATGGCGCATTAGGAGAAGACACACAAACACGCACAAGTTTTTCTGATAAAATTCGGTAATACAGCCCAACAGACAGGCATGTTAAAATTTTGTGTAAACCCAACTGTTCCTCTCCAGCTAGATGACAGAGGGAGGAAGCTATTGCTCTGGTTATCATTTCCATTTCTTACAAAGTAATTTGCTGTTTCTTCAGTATCCAATTCTGGAACTGAAAAAGACCACGCTTTTAGGAAGGGCGAACAAATAACGGGGTTAGGATAAACCAAAGTACACTTTCGGCTATTTACCTCATCCTTAGATGCCCTACATAACTCCCAAGAGTACCTCATGGAAGAGTATGTCTAAATAGGTTGTTACAAGAGATGCATTGCTGTCACTGCATACCTTGGGTATACTAATGTAGTTTTTTACCACAGCATTCCCCAGTGGAAACAGGCTAGCATTACCCAGGTTTTAATAGATGGGGACATTGCTAAATTTAAATATGACCTAAATTAGAGCAACTTGCAACAGACTGTCAAATAAGAACAGTCACAAAACTTCCAAGTGCTTCCAGATAAGCAGCAAGGATTCGGAATATTTCCAATGAATCAGATGAATCGCTCATTTCCAAAGAATATAGACATAAGATACCGGATTATTTAACTTCTGGGTGATGCCGGTTTGCTACGGAAATAATGAGATACTGCTTTCTGCAATATAATGAGCCTTGCTATTACAGACAAAGCAGTAATAAAAGCAAAGCAAAGCAAAAAAAAAAAAAAAGTCAGAGTATGTCGGTTCTAAAAGAAAATAAATATGAAAGGAAATTAAATACACCCTTTTAACAAGATTCAGTCTGGTTTAGATACATTCAGAGTTAGGCAAATTTCTCTACTGTATTCAGGGGAGATATTTTTCAAAATTATTTTATATCCATGAGCTTTTGAATACACTAAGTGGGTAGAGAGACCTACTTACTGAATTCTTTTTACTATTCAGGTATACATTAAAGAGATTCAGTGGAAGAACTCCTGATCAAAGACACAGAACAAGCCTAAAACATACAAAGGGGATGCTTGCTTTTTTGGGTTTTGTTTTGTTCCCCCCAAAGTGAATATGTAAAAATTTAAGCAGTTAAATGTTGTTGGACTCAGTTGCCTCTAATAAAGTAGCAGTAATTTAACTGTAAGTTTATTAAGGCTCAAGTGTAATATAACTCTCCACTTATTCAAAGGTTCTGATAATTATAAACATGTTTTTGGTTGTTCAAGTTTCGCTATAGATATTATCTAAGGAGAAACATCATTTATCAGCATAAATGAAAGCAGACTTTATTCCATTGTATCAGTCTCAATGTACATTTTATCTGCTGCACTAAAACACTGAAACAAAAACCTCATTTTTCTTCTAGTTTTTGTTCATACATTATAATCCCCAAGATTAAGACAAATTGTTACTCTGTTATTAGGGAATTTATCCGACCTGAAGGAATTTCACCAAAGTGATGGTTCATCCCCAGAGAAACACAAAATTAAATTCCCTGCTTTGACTGTGGAGACTCCAGTAATAGCTGAAGCTCCAGTAAAAGAATAGGTGTGATAATTAAGTAACACAGATGGTGAAAGTAATTTGAAAGTTCTTAAATACACCTCTATTGATACCACCGTTTTAAATACAGGACATGTTATCCTGATCCCATTTAAGTAAATGGCAGAGATGGCGATGACATTAAGAATTCTAAGGTTGGAATATATTTGCTGAGACAAATAGGCAGAACAGGTATGTTGTTATACTTCCCTACTGTAGGCTTAAGACTATCTGAAAATTGTTTTAAAATATCCTACCTATTTAGGATTTTAGGCACAATATCTTGTCTTGATTTTTTAATTTTATTTTCACAGTCTAGAAAGACAATTTGCACAAAAACTGCATTCAAAATCTTAGCGGCTTCGAAATTAAGTACATCAAAATTAAGTTCGTGAAAGCCCCAATGACTATGGAAATGTTATTTTGAAATATAAGGAGAATATATGGGTTTTTATCTGAAGTTAAAGACACAAAATCAGACCATGTCACACACTTATGTTCTAGTTCCCTTGTCATATACACCAAAGCCATAAATCTGCTATTACTCTTCAGAGTAATGCTTCTTACACATAAGAGAGATTTTTTTAAAGAAAAGTTTCAGTGAAGTATTAATCTGATAAATCAACAGGTAGTATTATTACATCAGAATCTTTTAATACTACACGTATCCAACCAAATCAATCATTATTCTTTTCAGCACACATAACCCTTCAGTATTGGTGACTTGACTAAATAAAGTCAGGTCCAAACAAAGTTTTTGTTGTCTTGGTGTTTTGTTTTGTTTTTTTTTAATAACGAAATGTAGTTAAACATCTATATATAGTTTTATATAGAAATAGAAAGCAATCAGGTGAACTTCCCAAGTAAGCCAACAGAAGGAGCAAAGACTTTAGTTGACTACCAAAAACATAACCAGGCCACAGAAACTCCAACGGGGTCAAATGTTGTAAAAGACAGAAATTGCTGTTTGCCATATCAGCTTTGAATGAAGCTTTATCTAGATTACACAAAAGTAACAGATTAACTACAGCAAAAGATTCTGTAGTGAGAGAGAAGTGACCAGCTCAAGGAAAACTGGTATAAAGGAGAGTGAAACTAGTTCAGTAGCTCTGATCCTGAGAATTTTTGTGCAACTGGTTTAAATTTGGCTGACATTGCATACCTGCCTATAGTCTGTCAGACAAGCTACAGAAGAAAGATAATAAAATGCTTACAGTAGCTTTGATTCAGTTCAATTTATAGTAGTCATGAAGCAATGCAAAATCAATGCCACTTTTATTCAAAATATCTACACAGTTCAACTAATCTCCTCAAAAAGTCAGTTTGCATTAACTTCTCAGCCTTCCCACACAGATTTCATTTAAACCACTACAGGTGCCTGCTACAGGCTTGGCCCCCATTTAATTAATCCAAAAATTAAAGTGAGTAAACACCTGCTGCAATATGAACCATTTCTTCTCCTGTGAGTCAAGAACTTTCTCACACCTATTTTCCCCCAAATTAACAACTATAAAAGCCAAGCAAACAAAATACCTGTACAATGAAAGCTATTCTTTTAAATACAAATTCTTGATTAGTTAAAAGTTTTACATTTGCATGTATGCCTCATAAGCTTTCCAGCAGTGGCTCTCAAGAGCCTTTACAAAAGTTAGGCTGGTTTCACCATATTTGTCAGAGGTATGTGTGCATTTCAAGCGTTTCACAGATGATGAACTTCACAGAGACAGATGAAGCACCTGAACAAGTTCACACAGAGTTGGGAACATGACAACTCTTCTGGTTGAACTGTAGCTTTCCTAAAATCCATCTTCTTCCATTCCTGAAAAAATATGTCCTTCTGACTCCTACAGACTTCTCTTGTCAGTCAAATTGTCATAATTCCAAGATTTCATGCCTAAACTCAACGATGTCAAGAAACAAGCCCAAATGTAACCACACAACAGGTCCTTTTTAAAGTGATGTGCCACGAAAGAAGGCTGACATATGCTGCTCCTTTCTAGCGACCGGAGTATTCATTAACCACGCACAAAGCAATACAAATTTAATGCTGCTTGTCTTAAAGGTACTGAATATTGATGGGAAGTCAAATAACCACCAATAAGAAGGTTGTCTTTTTCATCCATACCAAAGGAGAAACTTCAAAGATGTCTATGAGATGTTGGCCTTTATTGCATAGCCGCCCAAGACGAAGCATGCACAGCTACCTCCACTGTCTTGTGGAAGAGCACTCAGCCATACCTAGGCAGGTATCTATATGTGACTTCTTTCCTAAAGAAACTAATGGGAATTCACACATATGGCCTGTAAACAAAAAGCTAAAAAATTTGAGACTGAGAGGTTTGTTAGTCAGATGTGCAACAAAGATTGAGCTTGACATTAAGGACATCATTTGATCATGAAATATGTGAATTTTCACATGGACTATCATGATAGTCCAAGGAGTTACTAATGTGCCAGACAGCTATTTATTTAGGTCATGTATGATCTCTAACTGGGTCATACAAACATAACACTGCAGGCTGACAAAGCCTCGACAAAGCTCCTAATTTTATTAATATTCTTCCATGTCCTCTTCCCCATAAGCAGCAACATTGGATAAAGGCATTTGGATCACTGGCATTCAAACAAATACTCCTCCAAGACTGAATGCCTAAGTGAACATAAAATACTTTAGTAATGAGCAAAGGGAGTTACTGCACAATTACCTTCGAGCTCTTGCAATGGCTTCATTGGAAAGAGTGGCATTTGCTAGAATAATTCAAGAAAGCACCAGTAGGCACTGCTGACAAGTTATCTACTCATAGGAAGACATAAGCTTGACACAATTTTTTGGGTCTGAAATTCAGATACAATCATAGCATGGAAGGCTGACTTACCCAAAACCAAAGAGCAAAAAAACATGTGTCCAAGCCTCAACAGAAAGCTACCACCTGCTCTTTGGGCTGCAAAACCCCAGAGAATCCACTTACGAAATGACACTCACAGTTTTCTATTTCCTTCACTGTTCCTTCTGAACAGTGAAACCCCCCCAGAAGAAATCCATATTAAAACATACCTCTACCGCAGTTAAAGGTTATCGATATATAAAACACACAGTTTATAACCTCAGGCATGAAGTACGTTAGCACAAGATATTCTAGCACCTGCCATCTCCCAGCTGTCAAAGTGCTGAACTGTGACAGTTTATTATCCCTAATGGGACAGCCATATTCCTGGATTACCAGGTGCTGAGAATTGTTTTACTGCTCTTTCCCCATAATGATAATATCCATGTATTCTAGTACAGCAATGATAACAAAGATTTGCTTACAGTCACAGTTCAGAAGTGTTATGCTATTTAAAAAAAAAAATTCATACTGGCTCTCTACAGAAACCTGTATCACACAGCCAGATTTTCTACAATGCTCAGCACTTGGTCTTTATTAATAGAGTAGAGATATTATCTAGATAATTAATTTAGCTGTGTAGATAGCAGCCAAGTTACTAAATATCCAACCACTGGTGGAGAGGGATTAATTCCAACACTCACATCTATGTAAGCTGCACAGGAACTTGGGAACAAACAAAATGCTGAAGTTTTTTTTTTTTAAAAAAAAAGGTATATGCATACCAATTAACTAGATTTACTGCCTCAAAATCTATAGTGAAATTCTCTGTCCTATTCAGTGCATTTTGCACTGCTTGGGAAACTTGAGAGTCTCATAAACTTAAGCCTAGAAGAGCCAATCCTGAGTTTCTCGTGCACTGAGACCTTGTTAATAGATGTGCTGAAGTCAGTTCCTGTACAAGCCACTCTCCCATCCTCAGCCCAAGGAAAGCAAGATATGTAAAGATGTGTATTGCAGGTAACATGGTAGCAAGGGGAAGAGGGAACACCAGGGCAGAGTGACCTGCCGCATCCATAGGACCACTATAGGACAGCTTTAACACAGTCCTACACAATTCACCCCTGGATCAAGGATTCACAACAAGCTCCTCAAAGCTCCCTTGCAGGGTTGCAAAGAACAGAGCTGAGCTCAGGCGTACAGGGAGTATAAACCCCCTTAGAGTTCTCGTGCTTTGGAAATTAAAACGATGCTGCAATATTCCCCTGTCTTTCTAGCCACATTATCATCCTTTAAATGACAGAATGGGATCCCTACATGGAAAAAGAAAGTCAAGGCACTATGTTCATACTGTGGCGAGTTTCCTGGTTTTGAAAACATCACATCTTTTTTTGTAAAACATCAACTACAATTCAGAGTTTATAATTTCTAGGTAAGTGTTGTCACAGCATCTCTAAGTGAGCATCTAGTTACCTCCACAATTTTCTTAACACAAAACAACCAAAGAATTCAAATCCTAAATTTAGTCTCATCTTTACGGCCCCAAACTCCCCAGCAAAATAAGCTGACCTGCCCTTCCTAACCACATTGTAAAACACAGGCGTTACTTCTTCCATCCTGTACTTCAGCCAATTTCAAATGTAGGAATTGTATGGGGCTGAAGGTCCTGTGTGGTTTTCCTAACTGCTCATTTCTTGTGAGACCTCACACCGGTCATTTCCCCTCTCCTGTAACAGTTTCAACCACCTGTAATACAAGGATATTGACCCATTTTCAAAGCTTTGGATGAGAAGTGCTGCACAAGTCTAAATTATATTCTGCATGTCACGCACACAGGCTTAAACTCAGCTGGAAGTGCCTCTAATCATCCAGTTTTCCCTATGACTTTTGTTCCCTATAAACTAGGGGAAGGAAAAATGAAGAAAAGTACATGCCTGAGGCTAATGGTTAGGCTTATCAGCTGGGTGCAATGCAACACACAAAACTGCTTTTCTTTGAGAACATAAAGCAAGACATAAGAGTGATTTATTTAAAAGTAAGTAGCACAGGTAGCCAGAGAAAATAGCTACTGAGATTAGACTATCAGATTGCTCTAAACTTCACAGGAAAAAAATTCTGACAGCATCATCCCTTTGTCTTGTTATACGAATGTAATTATACCTACCAGTCTGCACTCTAGAGAATGAATGTCCTGAAGTTTAAGAAATAGGAAGAATGGCAAGGTTTTAATGATTTTGGACATTGTGGCTTTAAATTTTGATCCTTAACTTAACTAAGAATCCCTAATTATTTTCAATATCCTTTAAGATTTTAAGATTTTACAAACTCAATCATATCCACACACCCTTTTGGGAATACCTTTTGTAATATACACAGAATGACAGTTCATATTATAGCTCAAAAAGAAATTGCCTGGCAATTTCTAGACCAAACAAAATTAAAAAAAGGTTGTTTCTTCAGATAGTTCTCTAACAAGTGAAATCATTTTCCTGGAGGGAATAAAAAAAAAAAAAAAAAATATTTTAAAAAAGGCAATGTAACAGTCAGAAGGTCTATTACAGAGGGAACACTAAATTCTGCTGGACTTCCATAGGAACCGCAGCTTTGGAATAGCAAAAACATTCCTGCTTAGCCAAGAAACAAGTTACTCAAAAGTTATATCCTTAAATTGGAGAGACATCCATTTGATTCCATCAGAGAATCTTTTTTTTTTGTTCTTTTATTTTATAGCCCCCCAAAAGTTTAAGAAATGTAAGAATGAAAGAAAAATATAATTGTATTACAAACATAAGCCTAGATGTCTTCAGCTAAATGAGCACAGTCATCAATACCCTTGAAGGAGTTAAAGATCTTCAATCAAATCAGTTTGAAAGAATATCTACTCAACTACCTCCAGGGAATCAAACGTTCAGGATTTCAAATGCCAGTGAACAATCTGTATCTGTGAATTCTGGAGCTCAGAGTGACAGCAGAATTTGTTTTTATTTTCTTCTCATTAACCCTTTTGCATGGATTATTTTTCTCCTTTGTCCAGTTGTACTATACTTCATTAAGCTGCATATTCTCACATAAAAACCAACACAGGCGGCGGCGTGTAAATGTTAGCTTATAGGGAGGTGAAACCTCACAAAGGAGCGCAGTCTTTTGTAAGGACTGGGGCCATGAGTCAGACAAACTGCAATGACACCATTTCAGAGAACATTGGTTTTAAGGAATAACTATTACTTGCCAAGCTCACCAGGGGTGGGTGGGTGTCATCCTCACCTCTCCACCTACCCTCTGCTAACATCATAGTGCTTGTGTTGCAAGGTGGTCTGCCAGATCAGAAAACTGACTTTGCTGAAAGAAGTCATGCTTTCCTGACCAGCTTAGGAAAAGAAAAAAACAACAAACTGAAACCCCAACTCTCTATGCTACCATATGCACTCTCTACGCATGTGCATATGCACTCTCTGTGCTACCATACATCAACTTTTGCTTTAGGCCAAAAGAAAGCATAGCACTGCAGAAACCTCAAAGCTATACTTACAGATAAAAGAAATGTCTATTTTAACTGGGAGAGCTAAAATTTGTCTTAATAAGGAGTGACAGCATGACTGTGTGCCATAACTACTTAATACTGTCCTGGTTTCAGCTGGGATAGAGTTAATTTTTTTCCTCGTAGCTGACATAGTGCTGTGTTTTGGATTTAGGATGAGAATAATGTTGATAACACACTGATGTTTTAGTTGTTGTTAAGTAGTGCTTACCCTAGTCAAGGACTTTTCAGCTTCCCATGCTCTGCCAGGTGCACAAGAAACTGGGAGGGGGCACAGCCAGGACAGCTGACCCAAACTGACCAAAGGGCTATTCCATACCATATGATGTCATGCTCAGTATATAAACTGGGGGGAGTTGGCCGGGGGGCAGCGATTGCTGCTCGGGGACTGGCTGGGCATCGGTCAGCGGGTGGTGAGCAATTGCATTGTACATCACTTGTTTTGTATTCTTTTATCATTATTATTATTATTATTATTTTCCCTTCCTTTTCTGTCCTATTAAACTGCCTTTATCTCAACCCACAGGTTTTACTTTTTTTTTCCCCCCGATTCTCTCCCCCATCCCACCGGGGTAAGGGAGGGTGAGCGAGTGGCTGTGTGGTGCTTAATTGCTGAATGGGGTTAAACCACAACAAATATTTTTAGATGAAATGCTTGGTGTAAACATAATCCTTTCTCTGACAATTTTTCTACATTTTCACAATACGCTGTCTTTGCTAATCTCCAGTTCTACCTATGAAAACTGCTTTTTACCAAATACTTATTATGACAGTTAGAGCTGGGATGGTGAAATGTTAGAAGGTTTTGCTTTGTATAGTTAGGACTAAAAAAAAAAGTTTGGTTATTTCAAAATTATTATAGAAAGATGAATCAAGTCAACCAAAAGCAATACACAATAAAATATTCTAACTCAAATCATAAGATTATTTTAAACTAACATTTATTAGTAAGAGAAATCTAATAACATTAAAGAGATTTCAAAGTGGAGCAAAATACTCCAAATATAGTGTTTTCTTTTAGTTTTTTTTTTAAACCTAATTAAATAAAAACCCTTAAAATAAAATTTCTACGGATTTTTCTATTACACTTTTTACGGAGTAATATGTGACATTCCAACAAAGCCCAGGTGCAAAGGAACAAGCAGACTGGAAACGCAACCTTCCCTGCTCATTGCCCGTATCTAATTAAGCTAATAAAAAGTATTCTACCAGAAGAAATTAAGCTTTTCTCTGTCCCAGAAAGCTCTCTATTTTTAGATGGTCAAACTGAGGTAATGAATAATGCTTATAAACATTTTAAACACACCTCCCAGCTAAAACATTTATTCCATGAATTGACCAACCAATGGGACTACATAAGTGTCTGACCTAGAAACTTGTACAAAAGAAAAATTCAAGAGAGAAAGAATTTTTTTTTTCTTATGCAGAAGGTACACCTCAAACTGTGGATTACTGCTCACTAGAAAGCATGGCCTCAGGGAGAAACTTCTTCCAGTGAGCAGATGTTTCCATAGTTGCTGCTCATATGGGAACACTCTATGAAATATGGAATGTTAGGCAGGATGGCCAGCAGCCACCACAGATGCAGGCTGTAACAATTCCTGAGAAATTTTCAACTGAAGGCAAGACTTAATATTCTTAAGACTATACGTGATATTTGCCCAAATCTCTCTGGCCATTTGACTACAGCAAATTTTTCTGGACTGATTTACAGCTGCTTCCTCCAAACCTACCTCACTGTGCTATGAAACTTGCAGTTAATTCTCTATTGGAGTATTTTGCTCTTTTCCAAAGTTTAAAAAACTCTGGTCAAATGTTAACGTGAAGCTGTTTGCAACAGACCAGTTGTCACTGTTTTCTAAGGAACTGTAGCCATTAAAACTAGGAGAGGAATCTTGAGATGACTATCAGACCTATCAGGTCTGCTATGAACATTTACCAATTTTGCAGCATCCATTACTGAGGGCCCACATTTATGTCTCTTGTTCAGTCACATTTTTGGGCTACAGCGTTAAAAAAAACAGTGGACCTGTAAAAGACAATTTCTTTCTTTTCTGTAACTCACTAATAAGAAGTTACTGTTTATGAATTATAAACACATTGAAAATACATTCACAGTTCTGTTTCTGCATTCATTACCCATCCTGTGATCAATGCCCAAGTGGAATGATGTTTCAGACTTACTGTGGGTTGCTAAACTGAGGTAGCACAGGCTTTGGATAAAGCACCCACAGTCACTACAGGGTACTATGGCACTTCAGTTTTCAAGTAAAATGGGCTTTTGTTAACCTTACTAGAACAGATTTTTGACCGATCACTTTCCTCTCTGGGGAACTCACATTAGTATTTACGTTAACAGATCAGAACAGCGCTTTTGAAACGAACTTCCCCATCGTCCCTCTCTGAGCTTTTGGGTTGCGTCATGGAGTGCTGTGCAAAACGAGGCTCCCTTTGGATGAAGCTAAAATGGAAGACGAAATGCAGAAGCTCACCTAACATACTCATTTTGCTGATGGTGCACCCAGCCTAAGGCTCTCAGAAGAGAGCTAATCCAAAATAAAGCAACTGGGACACATATTCCATGGACACTGGGTCCTCAACACCAACTTTCTTGCTCTACAGGCTTGCAACATGCTATTTGTTAATGCAACGGACTGAGTTGAGACTGAAACGTCATAAATAACTTCAATGCAAGGCTAAAGAACAACCGAAAAATTGTAAAATAACCACAAAACTATTAAGCCAGTACAGAAAGAATAACAACAGCCAGTATCTCGGACAAAATTTTGTAATACAAATTGGGGTGGGTTTAGCTGTGGGCAGCTCAGATGCAGTCTGTACTTAGTTTCTGTCTAAATGGAAATTTATGGCAGGTGGCTGCACCTCTGGGATATCTGGGCCAGCACTTGTACCCTGTGAGGAAAATCTAGCAGTGTCCACTAGAGTTCCTTCCCCAAGCTGAAGGAGTATGAATATCATTATGGCTGGACATGCTGATGGTAGGGGAGACAGTTTAATAGTATCTATATCATCACTACCTCTAAGCTAGTACATTAATGTTAAAGCATTCTACTTCGAGTCAATACACAAAATCAGCAAGGTAATGGGAAAGAAAGAAAATATATTTTATATCCTTCACCTTAATCACAAAGTACATTGGAAAGAGAACACAAATTTGGTACGGTAAAATACTTCAGAAATCCCTTTAAAATACCCCCTTGCAATAGAAGTGAAAATACTGACAGAACAGGAAAATTCTCTTTAAGATGAAAACCACAGCCCTATTTTGCAAACCTTTATCCTCCCATGGGTATAGTACAAGATGATGCCTTTCACCAGTTTTTACAAAGTGCATTAAATTCAGTCAAAGAGTACTGTCTGATTCCTCTCCTACACTTCAGCTTATACTCTGATGGAAACTTCAGAAATTCTTAAAATTCTTACCCACTCTTCTTTACCCTATGTGAAGGAAATCATATGCAGACTAGGCAATGGATACTTTAAGTTAAGTTAAAAAAAAAAAAAAAAACCAAATGGATAGTTTAACATTAATGACAAACATTGGTTTTTTAAAAAATAAATACCAGTGTATATATATGCATTGTTCAGCAATCTATTTGTGTTCTTTTACGACATCTACATTTCTTCCTGCAGGTCCAATTTCAATGGGACTATGGATAACGAAATATGGATGAAATAAGCTTAGTTATATGCTAAACATTTACAATGTCCTGTGAATAATTAAGGCACTGTAATTATAATCTCCCAAGCCACACCTTTCCCGTACAGGACTCTCTTCACCTATGTAGTACCTGGCATGCAACTTGGGGATCTTCTCTCTGCTAAGTCCCTGCTTGCCCTGCTTGACTGAGAGATGGGAGTGATGCAGGAGAAGAAATTCACCACAACTGGGCCACTTCTACAACCAGAAGGTGGTTACATCTTCTAGTACCTAAAATAAGGGCTTCAGGAAGGCCAGAGGGATTCTGGATTCTCTGCACTCACCAAATTTAGTCCCTCTTTCCACCCCAAGGTTAAATTACTTAACACTTTTCAATCAGCAACTGGGAGAACAACAGCTTCTCAAGGAAAGCCAAACAGGGACTGCAAGTTAAATTCTCAAAATTTTTCCTTTCTTTCCTGCAAAACGGAATCATTACATTTGTAACCTTAAAAAGGCAGGAAAGGAGGTATATGAAAAGAGCTACTAACAAGAAGTGACGTGCTTGATTAAAACACAGTGGAGCAAAAATATTCCCCACCAAAAAGTTCCTCAGGGTAGAAAAGAAGGCTTCTTTCATCTGTCCTACAGAGCCTCTCAAATGCTAATAAGCACTTGCTTCATGACAACAAATATTATCAGATGACTTTGGACAATATGTAATAATATTTTTTAATTTCATCTCACAGTGGTTGACAAACTCACTCTGCTCTTCAAAAATCCTCTTCTTTATACCATAGACTTTGCAATAGGTTAAAAATCCCATACAGATGAAAAAACCCACATTTTTATCTACACAACCCTCACCTGAGATAACCTGCTTCCTATAGGAAATACCTGTATTTGAAAGTAAATCCTCAGATAACATGTCGTCTCAGAAAACCTACACATGTGGTGGTATCACAAACAAACAGGAGTAAGGGAGCTTTTGAGGGATCAAAATCAGGGGTGGGGACTGTAAGGAAACAGGGTGCTTAAGAGTAACTTACACCTTATACAAACACTCACACATGCGTGAAACTGCACTGATGAATCTCTGTGGGGAAAAAAGAGAATAAAAAAGCCAGTGAAAATTGATAACCTGTGTGAAATGCACCTGAAAATACAGTCATTAGTTGTAATCCATGGTCCCTAAAACAAATGGCATTGGGAACACCAGTGGATGCAGTGCTCTAAGCCACTTCATCACACAGATCTTTACCAGAGACATCCCTCTCAAATGAGCATATATTCCAAAGGGGAGATAACTTCTGAGCAGATCAGCATTTGTTCAACATCACCTTGAACAGTTTGCCAGGCTGGAGCTACACTACAAGAGACTATAAAAGGACTCTAATGAGGACTCGACTCACAAAGCAGCATTGATGTACAAACCTACTTTACAAGAAGTTATTGTAGTTATTTCACAATGCCCAGCCTGTGAGATGCAATCTCAGGTGGTCTACACCTGTTCTGCAGGGCTTCGGGCTGTCAAGGTCAGATATCTTGAGCTTGTTGTAACTGGAACTCTGGCAGAGTTCAGCTAAATGCAGTTAAAAAGAGAAGAGAAAGCCTTAGTGTCTCCTGAGTATCCTATTCCAAGAGAGAGCAAAGGGAAACAGAAAGTTTGTGTTAGAACACAGGCTTGGCTCTGTCTTTTTTCCTTCCCTCTCCTGTCCCCAAACCCACAGGCACTGTTAGATGTCTAATTCTAGTTTCAGATAGAAGCTACGTTTTTCATAGCTTCTCCAAACAAAATGAAATAATAAAGGGGGGCTTCTTGAAATTTTAAAGGACAGAAGAGAACCTGTTTTAATCTCTTGCTGTTACTGTTAATTATTGACATTAAACAGATTTAATTAGAACCAACCAAATAGAAAAACATATATAATCTATGCCTTTGGCATAGTGCGAACCATGCAAAGGGCATTGAAACAACCCCCTGCAGGACGATTTCATTAATTTTGTTTTAAAAGGACTAGTCAGACCAGGATTGAACAAGGATAATTCTAGTAACTGATATGTGATCACTGTTATGAAGGATAAGCTTTACAACCACATAACATTTTGAGACAGTAGAATGCCTCGTTGTGATACATGAAAATCTTGTTATGTGTCCACAGGAGGTTTCCTATTATGATTAAATGGGCAACGCTAATTTTGCCGTTTCCCAGTTCTCACATGCATGAGTTCATAGGCTTTATTTTGTGAAAGCAAGAAGTAAGAAGGGGGGGAAACTAACAAAAATGAGCTCTGTCAAAGCATTGCTATCAAGACACCTGTAAAACTGTAACCTCTAACCCAGAATCTAAGCACAATACAAGGCTGCTATCTTCCATGTGGACTGATTTATCCTTGGCATGTATTTGCAGAAGGAAAGAGGTCTGCCTGATACTTCTGACCAGGAACACTTCAAAAGCATGTGGCTTGTCTCTCTTCCACCCCCATGCTCTTCAACCCATTCTTCACCCTGTTTCTCTTCTAATGGGAAAAAAAGAAGATATATTGTGATAAGCTTGGGATCTTTTATTGGTAAAACTTTAGATCCAACTGATTAGAAGAGTGGCTTAAAAAGTACAGGGGTGTCCATAGCTTTGGTTTCAGGAATGACTTTTCTTAGCTTTAATGAAATCTTCCACCTTTTAGTCACAGCAGACCTTTACAAATACCCACAAGACCAGCTGCACATACCTGGTACAATTAGCCACTAAATTTTATACCCCTCTTTTCCTGAACTGTCGATGGAGGTCTAAACAGCAGAGGCACTGAACCACCAGAGCCGAAACAGAAATCAGTGAAAGCTGTGCTCTCAGCCCTTGAAGTGCCACATAGCATTAAGTACTCTGAAATTCAGGCTCTAGGTATTCAGAATGGGGCACCTAAAATTAGATTATCTGTACAACAAAATGAGAACATATTCTGAAAATATACATTTGTAAAACCTTTTGAAATTACAGCAATTAATATAATGATAAAGCCCATGAAAGAGGCAACCATTCCTTGAAAATTGATTTGAATGTTGCAACCAGAACATAGGATGACCCTGAAAATCCTGTGGAAAAGCTGTAAGATGATGCAAACACAGGAAGGAACCAAACTGCTCTTGCAAGGCCACCATCAATTATGAGCATTCTTAGTTTGCAACGTCTTGAATTTACAGCCTTAATAAGTTTTCCTTTCTTTAACATGCACATGTGTAGAAATAGCATCACACACAGATCTTCTTTCAAAATGATATTTTAAAATATATCTGTACACAGCCCACTTTACTAATGTTTTGACACGTGCACACATACGGTACACACAAGTGTGAGCGCACATGCGCATATACACACAGAAACACCATTACCTACAGCAGTAAACTATTTTCCCGTCTATCCCCCGCTATGGCTTTGAAGTTAAGCTGCTTATTTTAAAAGAGTTGAACCTACTCTATTTACTCTGGAAGCTTATTAGGAGGAGCAATTTTACACCATAACTGTTAGAGGGATAACTGCTTTAAGAAAACAAGCCAAACCAAAAATTAGGTTTGCCTTTTTCTGAATACCATAAAATGTTCAACCTCCTGTCTAGTGCCTGAGTATTTCACGAAGTAGAGACCAAATCTATACTTCAGTAGTTTTATTCCTGTGGGAGATGCTACTATAGGGAAGACAGGCAGCCTTTGACATAACGCTGTCTGAGCCCATTTAGGGCTTTGAACATAAGCAGCCCGATTTAGA
Organism: Balaeniceps rex; assembly: GCA_013401315.1. Taxonomy (NCBI): domain Eukaryota; kingdom Metazoa; phylum Chordata; class Aves; order Pelecaniformes; family Balaenicipitidae; genus Balaeniceps; species Balaeniceps rex. Next base: position 23,817 of record VYZW01056977.1, on the reverse strand, counting down.
GCAGCACCCAGGATGCGACTGGCAGCTGAGAGCAGTGCAGAGCACAGGCTCGGCACTAAGCGCTCTCATCAGTTAGCTCCACGGGGTAAAACCAGCATTTGTTGCCTTCATGTGGCCTCTAAGTCATGCAATAGTGGGCTACAGATACCATAATTCAGTCCTTCACAACAAGACTATGAACTACAGCCAACGAAGCAGTCAAGAGGAAGGGGTTTGGAGCCCCATCAGCAAAAGGTATCCAATGTTAACCATCACCATTTGTTAGCAGCTTGCTTTAAATTAAAACTAATAACTTAAAGAAATGAGGCAAGCTTTTCTTAACTACGAACTGCTAGTACCACCTACAAATTTCAAGCATTAGGTCAGTTCCAGAGTTTGTGAAAATCAGCTTCCACTTTTTTAATGCTTAATTTTAGCAAGTCTTGTTTACAAGTGTTTTACAGTGTGATTAAGCAAATTGTAAATTCAAGCATAGTTTGTACATACAGAAGTTCCATTTATGAAATGTGACTTGCAAAGGTATTACGTGAAATTAATCGGGAAAACAATAATCATCTAGAACACAGTAATTACGTTTTAAAAATGAAACCCTTGGCCAACGCACAGCGATCCAGAATTAGGGAGTTCATAGCTAATGTATCTAATATACCACTGTTCTTGATGTTCCTTTTTTTGTTTGTTTGTTGGTTTTTTTTAAAGGAACAGCTATAAAGCCTGTAAAAAGATGAACCTTTATAATCCTACCACTCTTTCAAATTAATGATGCCATACAGGGAACAAAAAAGCAATTATTTCTACACATTTAACACACTTAAAGATTTTTAAATCAGCTCTTAATAAGATCATGGATGAACACGTGAACTTCCACACCTCTTCAAAGATATATGAGGAGGCAGATAAGCATTTCAGTCAATACAAGCATTACCAACAAGCTGAAATGAGAGATCTTTGTCGTGACAGAATGGCTTAATTTTTTGCACATGCATTTACTGTATGCCCATTCATATCAAAATATTCAGTATTCAAAATGCAGTATTCCATTTCAGCATCATTTCAAACACTTTTGCCAGCAATTGCTAGGAAAAAAAGTCAAGGGTGATTACATATGTCCTGTTCAATTCAGATCTATTTACAATATAATTTTGCATAATTTTGTGAGATTAGAGTGCATGATAGTAGAAGAAAATAATTTTGGAAAGATAAGAAAATATTCCGCCTAATAAAGAATATCATCTGAACCCTAATATTACAAGTATACGGAATAGATAGCACCAAAGAGGATTTCCTGGTGGCTTTTAACTGGAGAGTTTGTTAGTAAACACACTGACTAGCAGCATAACTAGGAATTTTGCTCTGTGCCTGCAAGGGCAGAAAGGTCAGGAGCAAAAGCAAAACTCCTTTTTTACAAGCAGGAAGAAAGAAGGTTAAAGAAGGCGTCACAAAAGAATTTTTTTTCCTCTCCTTGCTTTCAAAAAAATAAGGGATTGGAGAAAAGCTTGGTTAGCTTTTAATCAACACCAAGAATTTTTTGGTTCACATAGAGAAGCAATTTTATTACAGCAAGTACCTCTACTATTTTGCCTCTATACTACAAAGTAGTAAATCCCAAGAGCATCTTGAACATTATCAGTTTAAAGAATTCAAAACAAAGGATGAAGAGAGTATCAGAATAACTGCCAGTAAAATGAATGATAAAGAGCTTTTGTTTTTAAAAGCACACAGACCTTCTTGCAGTGTTTCCTTCACTGACAGACTGCTTTCCCAACATGTTTCCATGAGCACTAATTCAAAACTATTGATATATCTCGTATGTCTCCACTTCTTCTTAAAGCTCATTTAAACAAAGCCTTGACAAAACAATCTAAGAAAGTCTCCAGAAAAAAAATTACGAGTGCTTACAACAGATTCAAGAGTCAAGCAAACAGATAATCAGATAATATGCGAGAGCCTATTATACTTGGTGGTTCAAAAGCTTAAAACGCCTCCTCATTAGGATTTCATTTTTAATCATTAAAATACCCTGTATCCTTATCATAATAAGGTTCTCTACATCTTTGTAACGCCACATTTCAAAGCAGCGAGTTCCCCAGACCAGGCTTTAGGTGTGAATAGGCTGAGTTTCCTTTCTGCTCGATTTCACAAAGTTCTGGAGGTGTGCCTTCCCACCACTCCTCTCCCCTCTCTGCTCTAATTAGCCCTTTAGTGTTATTTTACAGTCTCTTAAAATACAATTTGTTGAAAAATATTTTTAAAAAATCATAAACCCCAAGAATTAAAAAGACAAGGAAAATAATCCCTGAATGAGACTGTCTTTATTTCCTTTATTGGTTGGTGCCGGAGCATTTGCCATTAGAGAAGGGGCAGATAGACCTGGGCTTCTTCAAGGCTGGAAAAGAGAAAATTTTGAGGGAGCTAAGCACAGCCTGCCAATACCTTCAAGGTGGTCATTGAGAAGACAAAACCAGGCTCTTCACTGAATTGCACAGTGTGAGAACAAGAGACAATGATCATAAACTCAAACAGGAGAGGTTCAGACTTGATGTAAGGGGAAAAAAAAAATCATCTGGAGGACAACTAAGCCTTGAACAGGCTGATGTGGATCAGAGATGATGTGGAACCACTGTCCTTGGAAGTTTTCAAAACCCAACTAGACAAAAAGCCTCAAGCAACCTAGTCTGAACTGAGAGTTGACCAGAGGCCCCTTCCAACCTAATGGTTGTTTGGAAATTTTTAGGCAAACATTTATCTTTAAATTAAAATTTAATTGCAGTTGCAGTTGCAATGGAAAGAGTGGTTGGCCTAGAGTCATCATATCGATGGCCACAAGCTAACTTGCGAGCAGCAGCAAATATAGAAATGAAGAATTTTCTTTTTCTAGAAATACAGTGATTAATCATCATCTATATATGATTAAAAAAAAAAAGGCTGTCGCTTAAAACCCAAGTCTTAGAGGCTGTCAGTACTTATTAGGTTTTACCTTTTCTTAAGATGGCATCTTTTCAAGGGCATGAGTTCATGCATACAGTATTATTATCTCTTTATAGAATAAGTGCTATTGTTATGTGTTAATTTAAATGAAAATATAAAAGTCATTACATATTTACATATGGATATTTTGGAATAAAACTGTTTACAGGATTGGTGTTTTGTCTGGCTAACACAGAATAAAGCATTTTCCTGGCAAACTGATTAAAAATTTGCACATGACAATTCATAATTTATGTAGAGAATTTATAATTTGATAATCTGTACAGTCTTAAAAGTACAGTTTACACCAAATAGAGTGCAAATCATTATCTAGAAAAGGTCTCCCCCTCCCTTTTTTTGGAATAACAAATATAAACAGTTACCTTACTTGAATCCCTGTATTTTTTTTCTACTATTATTTTATGTGCCCAGATGGTGGCAATGTACTGAAGAACTACCAAACTTCCAAACATCGTGCTAAGTTATAACATGGGAAAGCAACCAAACATACCAAAGAACTAGAAGTCACTAAAAATCTGTAAGAGCCAGAACCCCCTCCTGATGTAGTAACTCCTTTTGCGCCATCTGATTTAGCTGCCTGCTGTGCAGTACCAAACATAAATGCATCCATCTTGTTTCCAAGTCTGCATCTTAACAGAGAGAAGACCAACTTGAAAACAGATAACTTCAACTGGAGATGGGATGGCACATCATATCTGGAGGACAGCAAGTAGGAATAGATTGGACATAATGGGGAACACATCTAGGAAGATTCTGGCATATTCAGGAGAGCTCCTGAGTTATGTAGATACTTTCTCAAAAAGATCAATATTGACTACTTTGATAAGGTTTTCCTCATCTGAACAATTAAATACTTTAATTGACTCACAGAAGTGCTGCTGTTTGACAGAGCCAACTCTCTGAAATATTATGTAGAGTCATACTACAAAATCCAGGTCACGCTCTCTTCTCAGTAATTACGGAATGCATGAGATGTTTCCACCAGAACAGCCAGTCCATACCAGCATCACAAAAGTATTATTTGTTAAAAGCAGAAATTATGCCAATGTATTCTGACTTTGCCAGATGAAGATTAAATTTATGGGTCGTATCCAGAAGTGGCTCACAAAAAATACCTTGATTTCCTGCCCCCCCCCAGAAGAGGAGGCTTCATTACAAAGATGTAACACTTCAGATTACTCTCTACTCAAGGACACTTGTTATTTTGCTGTTCTTGATGCAAATTTTTGTAGGATAAAAAGGCTACATCTTCTCCCAATTTTTTTCTAAAATATTATGTAAATATTATGTTTACTTCCAGTAATATGGAATAGCATATTTTAGTTGTATCAGATGAATGTATTAATACAATTTATGTTCTAGGCATTTCTTGGGAGTCCAATAAAACTTGTCTTGAAAACTTTTTAATGAAAACGTAAAGATAAACCCTTAAAATATACAGGTCTTGGTTTAAGACAACTGATGAGGTCTGTAGTGCAGCAGTTACGAAAAACTATCTAGTCATATTTGTACTGAAACCTGTTCTGTCTTGAGACATCTTTCCAATTACACTTGAAATATTTGTTACCAGTTCTCATGATTTCATCAAAAGACTCATGCAATTTAGCAATTCCTTACAGTCCCAATTCTTGAGTTGTGCAACAGAGTTTAAGGCTTTTTGTTTGTTCATTTTAAAGTGGGTTTTTTTAGCCTTTAAAGTTCAAGTAAATAAAAAATAAAAATTAAACCCCAGGAATTCTAAAAGGCTTGGGGCTTTAAGGAGGAAATGAAAGAATTCAAACTCATGAATTTCTGAGGAAAACAAGGGTTTTCTAAAGCCTGACCCAATTTCAAATGCTTGGATTTCATACTACTGCTTTGCTTCATTTCAGATTTATCATTCCCATAACAATCAGTATATAACTTCTACTTTTTAACAGCTGCAGATTTTCTAGGGATGCTGAAGATATACAGATGTTATATACATTTTACACCAATATAATAAGTGCTACGGAGGAAAATGAAAAAGAAGAAAAAAACCACAAACTCACACTATCCCACTATCAACATTCTTGCTCCTACAAACATTAAGCTGTTTTCAAACACCAGTCAAATCCTGCCCAAAAAGGGCAGTATTACTAGCCACTATCATCATAACGCTTTCCCAGTATCTAACAAAGGCCAAAACACACTACATTACAAAAACCAAGCTTACCGTACCGTCTTCTAACCACATGCAGTAAATTCACACACTTTCAAGGAATTTACTTAACGTAGCATACAAAATAAAAGCAAAATACAAACAAACAAAAAAAAAGAAATGCACCATTGTTCAAAAATCATTAAGCATTCAAGAAACAGTTTTTACATTAAACCTCTCCTGAACTTAATCTTAGCTAGTGTTTCACTCTGTCATTTCCTCAGACACAGACCAAGCAGCCCTTTATTTTATCCAAAGGATTTAAAGAACCAGGAAATATCATCAAGATGATAGAATATTTACAGCACAGGTGATAGATCTATCGTGTTACGTTAACCCAAAGGCATGAAAGCCACCACCTAGAAAGACAAAGATAAGGGTTCACGTGCCTTCGCAGCCTTCCCCCCCACCACTATGAGCTTTAATCTTCTTTCTTGGTAGGGAAAGCAAGAACAAAGAGGAGCAGCACAGGAATAAACAAGCAAATGAACAGGAATAAACAAGCAAATCAACTACTTTTCTAGGAAGAAACCACCTAGTGAGTGAAAGGTGACGGCATAACTTAGACTTTTTTTTCTGCTTCCATGTAGAAGGGAGAATTATACAAGATTTCTAAAAGTCCCCTCTGTCTACATGTTTATGATTCTGTGCTTAATACAGCTTCAGGCAGCTACAATCAGCAAAGACTCCCACACTGAGTATGCAAGAAGTCATGAGACCTAACAAATAGAATGTTTCTATTGTTCTGATGAGACGGCAATATCCTAAAAAATATTTTCACCATTCTTCCTAAAAGGCAGATGCAGTGTATTTATAGCATGGCATTATTCTCTTAGAAGTTTATCTATCTTGCAGAATTTCATGTAAGACCTACAGTCTTGTGAGACTTCCCACTTTCACATTCTGCTGCTAACGGAAGAAAAAGAAGCTTCAACCAGTCATCACAGTACCAGTATGACAATTTTTGACTTACCGTAAGATATGACATTAGCTTTGGGCATGTCTGTTAGGTTGGCACATATAAGTACTTCTATTGCAAAGTGACTTCTGTCTAATCTTCCTTTGGAAAGTACATTTATATAATCATATGACGTTTGTATAAAGATATTGCTTCCCAACTAATGTTCACAGAGTAGCCCACCAACATTACGTAACGGTGAAATAATGCTATTTAATAATGAAATTGCAAGTCAACTCGTCACATTTTTTCTTACTCATATTGGTGAACTGTTGCAACAGGCGAAGTCATAGAAAGTCATCAAAAGAGATGAAAGAAAGAAAAAAGCATTTGCTAGAAAAATACAAATCAGTTGTTCCCTGCCGCCCTAATACTGTTGAATCCAAGTACCTTGAATATCCTCTCCCATAACCATAATAAGTTTGACTCATCGATCATACCCTACATCAGAGAAGAGTAGTATGTAGGACTCTACATCCAGTTTTGCTACCAAAGAGCACTTTTCAGCAGCAAGTAGAGCACCTATTCTGCATTGACTCTGAGAGTACAAAGTATATGCCCGCACCGTGCACACCACCAAAATTTCCAGTAAGCTACAGCTCATGCCAGAAAACTATCTATTGCACTAGCTGAGAGCTGCAAGCAAACTAGCTTACAGCAGTGTCGCCCACGTGGAGCTGTGGGCCACCGTGGTCACCTGCATTCAGAAATAGCTCAGGCAGGCTGAAACGAAGAGTCAGGTATTCCCTGTGGTTACAAGTATTAAATTTTGTATTTTCTGCTTGGGAACTGTGGCTGTCTTAATTTTTCAGCAAGACAGACTCAGGGCCCAAACTCCTGCACAAACACTGAAACTCTTCCATTGCAAGGCAATTGTTGAGCCAGGAGTTAGTTATGTTTCTGATTGAGATAACAGGCTTTTATCCAACCAAGGTGGTCCTTCTATATTAGATATTACTATATAGATGGCAACATCACAGATACATAGATTGTAATTTAAAAAAAAAAGAATTCTATATTTGAAACTTTTCTAAGTATTTCCTTTCCGGAAAAACTGCATGCTCAAATCCAAAGCATTGTAATTTCTGCTCCATTAAGCCTTGAAGGCAGCCCAAATCCAACAGTCAGCTCAAGATGGAAGAATCTCAACTATGACTCATTGGTTGGGGCATTTCTGCCCACTCTACATCAGTTAGGAAATGACAGTGAGAGTATCTATTTCCAAATATAATTTGCTATGAAACAATTGAGATGTTTGTTTTTCCACATAGGAATTTCTCTCAATCACAAACAAGTCCTTGACCTTCAAGCGAACAGGCACAATGATCCCAGTAATAATCTAAAATTATACTGTGACTTGTTCACAATGGCCACATAAAACAGACATCAAGGGTGGGAAGATGGAAAAATGGGTAGGCCACAGTCACCCCGCTGGCTGGTTGGTGGCTCTTCTACAGATGTTGCCCCTGCCATCATGCCATCTCCATTGGCTGGGGAGAGGATGCAGATGTAAAATACTGCGACAAACCTGGAATGAATTTCTCAGACACTGGGGCATGCTGACTCCTGTCAGCAGTTAGGGCATGGTAATTCACTGGGACAAACACAGGACAACTGCTCGGTATTTACTTTGATATACCACTATGATACTCTCAAGATGGATGAGGCATTAAAGCTATGACTTTTCCAGATCATTTGTAACTTTACTTTAAAATGCTTTGTATTCTGTGTTCTGCAAACCTGTACTCACATGTACATGTTGGCTGCCACTACTGCGGGGAGAGAAAAGAAGTGCGTGTATCCCCACCTACAGGGTTCAGCATCCATGTGTGTCTATTTTCTGTACTGGTTTTTTATGCTGTGATCAAAGAAAGGAAACACGCCTCCCTGTTTTTGAATGAGCAAAGAAAACCACATGAGGAAGCAGCAAGGACAGCCACCTCCGCAAGGGAAGGCAAGTCAGGAGCTGAAGGTGACCACAGGGCAGGGGCAGTGCCCTCACTGACCCGGGACACAGTCCCAGGTACCCAAACAGAATAGAATAGAATAGAATCATTAAGGTTGGAAAAGACCTCTAAGATCATCTAGTCCAACCATCAACCCAACACCACCATGCCTACTAAACCTTGTCCCAAAGTGCCACGACTACACATTTTTTGAACACCTCCAGGGATGGTGACTCCACCACCTCTCTGGGCAGCCTGTTCCAATACTTGACCACTCTTTCAGTAAAGAAATTTTTCCTAATATCCAATCTAAACCTCCCCTGGTGCAACTTGAGGCCACTTCCTCTCGTCCTATCGCTAGTTACTTGGGAGAAGAGACCAACACCCACCTCTCTACAACCTCCTTTCAGGTAGTTGTAGAGGGTGATAAGGTCTCCCCTCAGCCTCCTCTTCTCCAGGCTAAACAACCCCAGATCCCTCAGCCGCTCCTCATAAGACTTGTTCTCTAGACCCTTCACCAGCTTCGTTGCCCTTCTTTGGACACACTCCAGCAATTCAATGTCCTTCTTGTACTGAGGGGCCCAAAACTGAACACAGTATTCAAGGTTTGGCCTCACCAGTGCCGAGTACAGGGGCATGATCACTTCCCTACTCCTGCTGGCCACACTATTCCTGATACAAGCCAGGATGCTCTTGGCCTTCCTGGCCACCTGGGCACACTGCTGGCTCATATTCAGCTGGCTGTCAGCCAGCACCCCCAGATCCTTTTCTGCTAGGCAGCTTTCCAGCCACTC
>VYZW01056974.1:13454-26333 GCA_013401315.1 Balaeniceps rex | reverse complement strand
TTTTATGTATAAAAAGTATGGTAATTTCATTCTTAACTCACAGGAAGTGTGTTATAATTTTAGTATATTGACCTGAGAATATCAATGTTGGGAATGTCAATACTACAGATAAGCTGTGAGCCTTTGATAATATTTGCATTATAACCTGATCGGAAGAGATAATGATATTAGCAGTGCACAGAAGGTCTTTCTCTTCACGTCAGTCCCGTCTATCCAGCATTTTTAGGTATAAATACTGTTCTACAAGTAAGCTCCACAACATGTCCTTCACACCTGCTGGTCTACAAAGAGGGGTTTTAGGTGTTCTGAGGATATCAGTAACAGACTTCTGAGGAGACTGCAGAATCTATACTTTGGTTTACTTTTTCTCTTCCTTTAGTATGAAAAAAAGCATGGCTGCTGAACCGGAATGTCAATATTCTCCAAAAGTACAATTCCTAAGACTAGCATAAATTCATATAGGCTCCCTAAGTTTGCAGATGGCTGGCTCAGATTCATTCCACAACAAAAAATTAATTGTTGATGAATGGTACAAAGAACTAAGTGCAGTATTTGTTACATAACTTCTTATTTATGGGATTTTGTGTCTCACAAGCACCTTTCTTGAATTTATACCATCAATATATATGCCAATATCTATGTAGGTCTGTGTATATGTAAGTGTGTTTCTTTGATACTAAAATTTCTTAAAATTCAAAGATGAGAGGTGCATGTGTTATACAAATCAATGCAAAACGACAGTACTTCCAAACTCTGCTATTACATTACAAACTTTACCCCATCTGTCACCCCTACTCTTCCTAAACCAAAAATATCTATGAACACAGGGCTTTGAGATACAAAGTGTCCACAGCAACTCAACTGAGGAGAATCTCTTATGGCAGCTGAGGAGAGGAGCGAAGTATCTAACATGCACACCGCTGTTGACATTAATGTTTTTCCAGAGAAACCTAGAGAACCATGAAAAACTACATCTGTTTGTTGGGTGCCTAATCTCCTTGGCAGTAAGGTTTATTGGAGCTACATAGTTACATCCATACGTCAAGTTGTCATTTGTTCACCTGAAGATATATAAGCTTTCCTGCAAGATCACAAACATGGGCCAATTTGGACAGGTTAGTCTCCCACCTAATTTCTGCAGAGATAAGTACTATATTCTATGCAAATGACAGACCAGTCTCATTCAAAATTACTCTTGCACAGGTCCTGAGCTGCACAAATCAAATAGAATCATAGAATAAGAGAATGGTTTTGGTTGGAAGGGTCTTTTAAAGATCATATAGTCCAACCCCCCTGCTATGGGCAGGGACATCTTCCACTAGATCAGGTTGCTCAGAGCCACATCCAACCTGAGCCTTGAACAGTTCCAGGCATGAAGCATCTGCAACTTCTCTGGGCAAATGGTTGCACTGTCTCATGACCCTCATAGTAAAATACCTCTTCCTTATATCTAATAGCCTAGGCTGTAGAGGTGAATAAACAGTGCTGCAAAGGACTCTGCTGAGATCATTTCCATGCTGATTGAGACAGAATTGCTTGTAGATAGGGAAGACAAAGAGTGCAGAAGCAAGAAACAGGGAGGTGAGTGACACAAGCTGGTCTAACAAGCCCTATTCATGTAAGCAGCTCTTAATTGGTCAAGTAATCTTAATGAGGACACTGGAAGGGGTAGCATGAATAAAGACCATCTACAACAGGACTACACACTTGGGTGATGACAAGTTATGAAAGCAATGATTCAGAGCATCAGGCCTTTAAAACATGCAGAGATGGCAAATTAAGAGAGACCTTAACCTGACATAAACTGACTCTTAATTATAATTTTGAAGAATCATATTGACTGATTTAAAGGTGTCTGGACTCAAGCCCTGATTTAGACAAAATAGGGAAGCATTTGGGAAATGTGAAAAATAAATTAAATGAACTACGCATTTTTATTTATCTTTTAATTCAGCCAGGAAGTGCCATCCCTAGAGAAATTATGTCCCGCTAACAACCTGATTCATTTTAACCTGCAATCCACACTACCACAGCAAACAACACTATCCTTCATCAAAGGTTTGAACCAGTATTTGAAGAGCAGACAGCTGTGGTCTTGTAAGCCTCTGGATTTTTTCTTGTCTCAGTGTGCTTAAGTAAACAGAAGCAAACTGTTTGCTTTGTGTAAGAAATAGAAGGAATCTAAAAATGCCTTAGCTCTGCTTGGAATTCATCCAAACTAAAGAAATTAAGTTTCTGTCTGTAGCAAAACTGACATTCCTCCTTCTTCTACCCATGACCCTCCCCCTGAAATCTTAAAATGTCAGCTGGAGCTGCCCACCCTTACTCTTTGGAATTTTATTAGGTTAATTATCAAAACTGCCTTCATTTGTATCTGCTTGATAATTCCTGTGAAGTAGGAGAGGAACATACAGTCTTCTGAGCTGCCATTCACAAGAGAAGATGTGCAGTTTATATAAGAAATTATTTTCCTTGCACTCCCATAACCTGAAATATGGTCCTTTTTTATTTTTTTTTATTACCAACATGTTGCTTCTTCTTTTCAAGCTTTTGTTCACCATGGGAACACCATACTTTTTTTTTTTTGCTACAGGGAATTAAAGTAGATCAAAAAGAAGCAGCATGAATAGAACAGTCCTTCTTTTAACTTCTCTATTTTAAAATGCAGAAAATCAAACCAAACCAAAAAAAACCAGCTTCTTATATATTTTAAAGCTCTTATATTTTCAAGAATATATTTTAAAATAAGTAAATAAAATGAATCACAAAAACAAATTCAGCTTTCAAAATTTCTTTAACTGTAATTCTATTGAGTTTGAAGGCAGCCCACTATAAACCCCAATGATTTTCAGATTGCTCTGAAGGTGAACTGAGTTGAATTTCCCTTTAAAATGTATAAGAAAATACCACTGATCTGTAGAAACAATGCCACTGTTCTTCCCTAATTATCCCTTCACTTGACAAAGCTGATCTCGGAGAAGCCCTGCCATGGCACAGTCACAGAGATGAAATCTGGTCTGTGCAAGCATGTGTAGGTTAACATAAGTGTCCTGTCACCATGCAAACGTGCAAGGGGTTGTCAGTGTGTAATGTTTTACCTGTACCACCTGGAACAGATGAGGTAATAAAATGTAAAAGAGAACATTTTCTCCCACACTAGATTTTGTTTGGCATAAGAGATGTGAGTGTGCAAAGAAACCAGAAGGCGGTGATTAATTTACTGATTCAGTCTTAGCCCTTACGAAGGCTAGCAGTCAGGCTACTGTGAGCTATGCCATGCTTCTGAGCTGGTTTTGTGCTCTGTCATCAACAGCACAGGAAGAATAAGGCCCTGCACTGTGTGAAAAAAAAAGCAATCGTGTCAAATAATATGTGTATTAAAACACACTTCCCATCTTTTCAAGCTGTAGTTTCCTCTGTTTTGGTTTAAAAGGTCTTTGAATACTCTCAGTTTTCCCTACCTTTATTTGTATCATCATTCATATGCTTTCTGCAGCTAATGCTATGCCAGCTCTGCCATTTTAAACTAGTACTAATCTTTAAATAGTCAGCCTTAAAAATTCATTTCAGGCAAGGGCTTTGCATAAAGGATCTTAGCTTATGTCGTGGTTTAACCCCAGCTGGCAACTAAGCACCACACAGCCACTCACTCACTCCTCCCCAGCAGGATGGGGGAGAGAATCAGAACAGTAAAAGTGAGATAACTTGTGTGTTGATATAAAGACAGTTTAATAAGTAAAGCAGAAGCCGCACACGCAAGCAAAACAAAACAAGGAATTCATTCACTATTTCCCATCGGCAGGCAGGTGTTCAGCCATCTCCAGGAAAGCAGGGCTCCATCACGCATAATGGTTACTTAGGAAGGCAAATGCCATAACTCCAAACGTCCCCTCCTTCCTTCTTCTTCCCCCAGGTTTATATGCTGAGCATGATGCCATTTGGTATGGAATATCCCTTTGGTCAGTTGGGGTCAGCTGCCCCAGCCATGTCCCTTCCCAACTTCATGTGCACCCACAGCCTACTCACCATTGGAGGTGGTGTGAGAAGCAGAAAAGGCCTTGATGCTGTGTAAGTGCTGCTCAGGAATAACTAAAACATCCCTGTATTATCAACACTGTTTTCAGCACAAATCCGAAACATAGCCCCATTCTAGCTACTATGGAAGAAATTAACTCTATCCCAGCCAAAACCAGCACATTCTCCGTGCCTTATTCCATATCATTTATGTCATGCTCAGGTCACACATTATCCAGTACACCCTCATTAACTGCCACTCCTCTTCCCATCCTTTGATATAATACCCAGATATCAATCCCCTAGTCTATGGACCACCCCTGTAAAATGTCCACGTAATGCCCATAAAAAGTCCACAAATGTCCACAAAATGTCCATTGAATTCATTTAGTCCATGACTTTGGGCTCCATCTGTTATGGTGGTCACTCAGGACAGGAGAGATGGTGTGTTTCATGGAGTCACTGGGCACCAAAGCCAGCTTAGGTTGGGTCACTGCTGCACTTGCGCTGCTTCTTGTAAGACTTGTCCTCCATTGGTTTGGGTTGTTCCTGCTGTAGTAATTCCTATAACATGCAACTAAAATCATGGGTTACAACAATTTATAGGTATATCCATTACAATCTCCACCCCTTGGCCCTTTAGGCCAGGTTATAGGGTTTAACATTGCAATGAACTCCTCCCTTTGCTCCTAGCCCAGTTAGCGACAAGGGGTTCCTGCTATAATAATTCCCATAACATGCAACTCAAATCCCAAGTTACAACAATTAAAGTTACTTCCATTACAATCTCCACCCCTGGTCCTTTTGGACCAGACCACAGGGTTTAACATTGCAATGAACTCCTCCCCTCCTCCCCTTGCCCCTGCCTCAGCTTGGACTTATCCACAGACTGCAGTCCCATAGGGGAGCACCTGCTCCAAGTGAAGCCTTATCTATGAGCCACAGTCTTTTCAGTGGTATACCTGCTGCGGTATAGACTTATCCACAGCCACAGCTGCTTTGAGGTTCACCTGTTCCAGTGTGGCTTTCTCCATGGGCCACAATGCCTTCAGAGATACCCCTGCTCCAGCGTGGCATTACCCACAGCCACAATCCCTTCAGGAGTGACCCTGACTCCAACATGGCCTTACCCATGGCTGCAGTCCCTCCAGGGGTGCACCTGCTCTGTCGTGGGCTTATCCATGGCCACATGCTTTGCAGTGCTCCAGCATGACCTCAGGCGCAACCACTGATGCTTCAAGGTGTATCTTCTCCAGCATGGACCTATCCTTGGGCCACAATCCCTTCAGAGGTATACCTGCTGTGACACAGACATAACCACAGCCACAGATGCATCCAGATGTACCTGCTCTGACATGGGCTTATCCACAGCCACAAGTTTTGAGATGTACCTGCTCCCACATGGACTCACCCACAGGTCACAGTCCCTTCGACTTGAGTTCACGCTGGAGTTCCAGCCTGTCCAGTACAGCAGCACAGAAACAGCGTCAATGCCCTGGCCCTCTGCCAGCCCAGGCTCATCGCCATTGCTGTTATCAAAATGTTCCCGGGCACAGCAGAGTAAGGTGATAAGCAGTACAGCAGTACAGCAAGCAGTGAAAGCAAAAAGCAGCACCAGACTGTAATACACTGTAGGGCAAACAAGCCCCATGGCAAGCACAGGAGCCTGTCAATTAATAGCTAAACAGCAATAACAGCTATAAATTCGATTTAGCACATTCCAATCAAATCTGTCATTATCTCAAACCCTTTGAGCCCCATGTTGGGTGCCAAAAAGAACTGTTGTGGTTTAACCCCAGCTGGCAACTAAGCACCACACAGCCGCTCACACACCCCCTGGTGGGATGGGGAGAGAATCAGAAGGGTAAAAGTGAGAAAACTCATGGGTTGAGATACAGACATTTTAATAGTGTATTGGGTTTGTGTGGCAAGGTTTTGGGAGCAGGGAGACCACTGGGCTGTCTTCTGTTAGAAGCTGCTAGAAGCTTCCCCTATGTCCAATAGAGCCAATGCCAGCTGGCTCCAAGACAGACCTGCTGCTGGCCAAGGCCCAGCCAATCAGCAACAGTGGTAGTGCCCCTGGGATAACATATTTAAGAAGGGGGGAAAAAAAAAACCAACTGTGCAACTGCAGCTGCAGAGAGGAGTGAGAATATGTGAGAGAAAAAACTCTGCAGACACCAAGGTCAGTGAAGAAGGAAGGGGAGGAGGTGCTCCAGGCGCCAGAGCAGAGATTCCCCTGCAGCCCATGGTGAAGACCATGGTGAGGCAGGCTTTCCCCCTGCAGCCCATGGAGGTTAACGGTGGAGCAGATATCCACCTGCAGCCCATGGAGGACCCTACACCGGAGCAGGTGGATGTGCCCAAAGGAGGCTGTGACCCTGTGGGAGGCCCGCGCTGGAGCAGGCTCCTGGCAGGACCTGTGGACCCATGGAGAGAGAGGAGCCCATGCTGGAGCAGGTTTGCTGGCAGGACTTGTGACCCCATGGGGGACCCACGCTGGAGAAGTCTGTTCCTGAAGGACTGCACCTTGTGGAAGGGACCCATGCTGGAGCAGTTCATGAAGAACTGTAGCCCATGGGAAGGACCCACACTGGAGACATTCATGGAGGACTCTCTCCCATGGGAGGGACCCCAAGCTGGAGCAGGGGAAGAGTGCGAGGAGTCCTCCCCCTGAGGAGGAAGGAGCAGCAGAGACAACGTGTGATGAACTGACTGCAATCCCCATTCCCCATCCCCCTGCACCACTCAGGGAGAGGAGGTAGAGAAAATCCGGAGTAAAGTTGAGCCCAGGAAGAAGGGAGGGCTGGGGGAAGGTGTTTTAAGATTTAGTTTTTATTTTTTTTATTACCTTACTCTGATTTGATTGGTAATAAATTAAACCAATTTCCCCAAGTCAAGTCTGTTTTGCCTGTGACAGTAATTGGTGAATGATCCCTCCCTGTCCTTATCTCGACCCACAAGCTTTTTGTTTTATTTTCTCTCCCCTGTCCAGCTGAGGAGGGGAGTGATAGAGTGGGCACCTGGCATCCACCCAGGGTCAACCCACCACAAATAGGCAAAGCAAAAGCCACACACACAAGCAAAACAAAACAAGGATTCATTCACTACTTCCCATCGGCAGGCAGGTTTTCAGCCATCTCCAGGAAAGCAGGGCTCCATCACGCATAATGGTTACTTGGGAAGACAAAATGCCATAATTCCAAATGTCCCCCCCTTCCTTCTTCTTCCCCCAGCTTTTTACTGCTGAGCATGATGTCACATGGTATGGAATATCCCTTTGGTCAGTTGGGGTCAGCTGCCCCAGCCATGTCCCCTCCCAACACCTTGTGCACCCCCAGCCTACTCACTGGTGGGGTGGTGTGAGAAGCAGAAAAGGCCTTGACTCTGTGTAAGCACTGCTCAGCAATAATGAAAACATCCCTGTATTATCAACACTGTTTTCAGCACAAATCCAAAACATAGCCTCATACTAGCTACTATGGAAGAAATTAACTCTATCCCAGCCAAAATGAGCACAGATTAGGAGATTAAATTGCTTTCTCTTTCCCCCCAAAGATAAGCACTCACACACACTTTGCTGATTCAAAGGACTAGGTTTACCTTTTTTTCATATTTTACATCTATAAGGAGTGAAAAATTAAAAACAATGTTGGACATAGGAACTGCAAAGCTTCCTTCCAACTTTTAAGCTTAGCTGTTTCTAATTTTTCCAGTCAAAATATAGGGACTATAATTTGGCTTTTTTTGTTAGCAGAATGACTGTTTAATACACTCTCAATCACTTAGCTGAGTATCTGATAATCACTAAAATTGCCCCACAGCACTGGCATCTGTGCTTCTCCAGAATTTTTGCACTGTTTTATATTCTGCAGTATATCGTGGCAGTTAAATAATTTCTTGCCAGTGAAATAAACAAACCAACAAACAGAACTTCCTAAAAATAGTATTGTGACTACTTCAGTGCCTGTGCAATTTTCTTGTTTAAAAGAAAGAAAAAGATACCTGAAAGGAAGGATTAGTAGATCTACTTCTTAGGCTGAATGTTGCTACAAAACCAGATTTCTTCCTCACCTAACACATAGCATAAACAGCAGTGACAAAAGTATTTTCTTTGTGATATTCGCTAAGAATCTTCTGCAGAATGGGAAGTTAACTTTTTCTCAGCCTGTTAGAGGAGACTACCCACAAGGGACAGTTCATTTGAGTTTGGGTTTCACGTGCCTTTAAGAAAGGGTTGCCTCTCTAGGAAAAGGTAAACTGTGTACATTACTTCATTCTGCTGAGTTCATGTTCCAGAAGAAAGTAAGAAAATAATTTTCTAAATATGTTCATGTCTACAGTGGAATGTATTAGTGGATTTCTTTCTTTATTCTCAGTTTGTTGCCAACAGCGTATTGCTGTAGATGCCCCTGGAGGGAAGCGGTGATGCTGCTGAGGATGAGAGGGTAGGCAAAGGCCATCTGGGAGAGGATCTTCTGGCTTGGGGGGGCTGTTGAGTAGAAAAAAACACAGTCTCATCTAGGACCTAGGAGCCTGGTGCCCATAGACAAAGATCTTGGCAAGGGGATCACAGCTGCATCTTGGAGGTGATGAAAAGATTTTTTTTTCTGGGGGTAGAGAGCTCTGGGAAGGTTTACTGCAATCTGGAAATTCTTGCCTATTAAGTCTGAAAGTAAGAACCTGACTTGCAAGGACAAAACAGGAAGGAAAAGAGTGGTTTGCAGGTTTTCTTTTTTCAAATTTTCTGCTCTGCCTCACCTACTCATTTTGAATTTTCTCAGTGTAAGAATTCCACTGTAAGTATTCCAGCTTATGTTCTAGTGAAACCTGGCTTTTTTTCCTTGTTTGTTTACAAGTCTTTGCTGTTCTTTAAGGAAGTTATTCTAAGGAGAAAGTCCAGAAAGATAAATTCCAAAGCCAATTCAATCTTCTGAAACAATCTGTATTCATCAGTGTCAATTCTAAATTTACCTAGAAGGTATCTTAACATATTTTACCAATCTGTATATGTATACATTCAAAGTACTTCATTTGCATGCATGGTCTCTGTAAGAACATACACAATTGGACCAGTTCTGTGTGAACACCTCTACAGGTCTCATTCTGAAAAGAAGGTCTTAAAATTTTCCATTAGAAACATTTGCTTTCTGTATTTAGATGTTTCCTCCTACACGTTTGTTCACACTGCACATTTGTTCAGCACTGAGCATAACAGGTTCCAAATTTGGACTCTTACAGGCTATTTATATTCTGAAGTAACAATAATTATTTTGTTGAAGTTTAAAAAAAAGTTTTTAATAAATATTCACATTATTTTGTCATTACAATAACTTGTGTTGATGAAAAATCACTTTTCTGCTGAATTTGCAAATAAAAAAAGTCATCAGAGGGCCTCGCACCAGGACTACTCAGTGTTTCAGATTTTTTCCAAAACAATAAGATAGGGCACTTGTCATAGTGATGTAAACAGAGAGACGTCATTCATTACTTCCAACCTTACCATCAGACATAGTCTAGCCATATTAAAAATGGTTTCCTTCCTCCACCACATAGATTCTTTGAGTAGTGCTAAAGATAATCCATGACAAAAAGGTATAAAACCATGAATGGAATGATCAAGAATTGCAAGTGCCTGTACTTTAGCTCATGAATATCTAGTCAAGATTACACTGGTATTTGCTGGGTATGAGTTAGATTGCCCATAAAAGTCACTGTGAAAAGGCTGTGGCTACATCTAACTTTGACATGTAAGGTAGTGTATTCTTTTTCACAAAAGCATGGATTAGACATAATAATTTATTTAAAGTTGCTCTTCTTTGACAATTTTGGTGTTATTCACAGAACTCCAGAAATGTCTGTGAGGTAAAAGGTCAGGAAATCAGCCAGATTCCCCACAATGCTGCAAAAATGTACAGGAAGCTGCCCAGTTTGTATGAGCAAAATGTTTCAGGCTCACAGCTTCAGTGAATTCATCCCGAGTTTGGTATCAGCTTCTGCTTCAGACTCTCAACAACATTATTTAGCAAACTTCTCACTAATCTGAAATATCTAACCAATATAAGGAAGAAGCCAAACAGAAAATGTCTTTTTCTTTGCCACTCTTTTCTGAATGCAGCCTTTTGCTATGTGATAGAAAATTTAGAGGTTAATTTTGGCTCAGTCTTTTTGAAGAAGCTACAAGTCTAAAAATACTCAATTTAGAATTATTGTGGCAGGTGAAGAAAATGGCAACAACCATCCTTTTTTCAATTCACCTCTGTCCTTTCCTATGTTCAAGAACACGAGTAAAGGTTAGGTCGCATAAAGGAAAAGAGAGCAGGGAGGAAAAATCCACATGCTGTAAGTAGAAATAAGCACAGATTAAAAGAAAAAAAAAGGCAGCTGTAACTATTCCGTGGCTTTGGATGGCTTTACACCAAGTTAATTCCTTTATTTATACAAGGATATGAGCTGAATCCAACCAGTTGAAATGTACAGTGTGTAATCCAAACATTTCAACTATCTCATGTCTTTTTTCCTTTCCCAAAAGGATTCTAGAAATTCCCTTTCTGCTCTGACAATTTCCAGGAGGAGAGGAATCTTCTGCTCCTTATTTAGCCTGGTATTTTACCTTCTTTCTGTTCCTGACCTTTCTGTGTGCGATGGTTTATGGAGCAGAGAGAGGGTAAGAAGAGAATGCCAAGCACTGCTCAAATAACAGAAGCAAACTTCAGCTGACCTTTCCTGTAACTGGGCAATGTGAGGATAGCTCCTTGCTTTCAGTTCACATGCAAAAAGATTGGTAAAATCTAATTATTTAATAATCTGTCCTCTCCACCATGAAAAGCCCAAAGTTTGGATAGCATTTTAAGACAGTGCAAACAGCATGTATCTCTGCAGGTGACAGGATTTCATAGCTACAGAAAATGTAGTTTTAGTTATATAATGGAAGTTCCTTACTTTGTCAAATGCAAAAGGCTAACATACTCTCCACTGACTCAGCCCAGCATATCCCCTGAAATGAACAGCATTGTTACCTTTCTTGCCCAGCTATAATATTCCTATCTGCTGAGGTCTTACGTTTGCATGTGGAATCTGAAGTCATCAACATCCATTACTACAGTGGATATATTGAATTATATGATATTTGGCTCTGCCAAAACTCTGGGTTTTTAAACCATGGAAGAGCTTTTGAGAGGCAAGGTATGCTGGGGCCTGACAGGATCCACCTGTCCTAATGGGGAAAACGGGTCTTTGGGTGTAAGCTGGTGGGGCTGATCGAGAGAGCTTTAAGAATCGATGGGGAAAAGGGGTACCGACAGGATTGCAGTAGGTAAGCCAAGGGTTGGCATGGCATCACCTGAGGGTGGCAATCCTAGTAGGAACATTTACACTGCTCATGGGAGCACAGAGGGCTGAAATGCTTGTACACCAATGCACGCAGTATGAGAAACAAACAAGATGAACCGGAAGCGTTGGTCAGCTCCCAGAACTATGATATCATTGGTATTAGTGAGACTTGANAAGAACCACCTTTTAGAAGCACAGGAGCAGGCAATTCCACTGTGTCATACATGAAGTAAGTGGGGCAGAAGACCACCTTGGCTGAACAGGGAACTCCTCGTGGAGCTCAAGAGGAAAAAGAAATTGTATGATCTCTGGAAGCGAGGTCAGGCTTTGCAGGAAGTGTACAGAGCTGTGGTTTGTTTATGCAGGGAGAAGATACAAAAGGCCGAAGCTCAATTAGAGTTTAAACTGGCCAGTGTTGTTTCAGATAACAAGAACGGCTTTTTAAAGTACGTTAATAGCAAGAGGAGGTCTAAAAAAACATTGGACTGATACTTGTTGAAGGTGGCCATCTGACTAATAGGGATGAAGAAAAAGAGGAAGCATTCCATGTGTTTTTTGTCTCAGTCTTTAATAATACTGATAGATCTTGGGCTGCCCGGTCCCCAGAGTTGGAGGACCACAAGTGTGGGAACAGTGACTTTCCATTTGTGGACACTGAAATTGTAAGGGACCAGCTGTATCAGCTGAATGTCCACAAGTCCATGGGGCTTGATAGGATTCATCTCACAGTACTGAAGGAGCTAGTGGATGTTATGGCAGCACCGCCTCTTGACCATCTACCAAAGGTCTTAGCAGTCTGGGGAGGTCCCTGCTGACTGGAAGCTAGCCAATGTTATTCCAATCTACAAAAAGGGCACGAGGGAAGACCCAAGGAACTACAGACAAGTTAGTCTAACCTGAGTTCCTGGAAAAATTATGGAGAAGATTATACTGGCTATANTCCTGTGAGGACTGGCTAAGGACTTTGGGCTGGTCTGGTTTGGAGAAAAGGAGGCTGAGGGGTGACCTCATTGCTCTCTCCAGCTTCCTGAGGAGGGGAAGTGGAGAGGGAGGTGCTGATCTCTTCTCCTTGGTATCCGCTGACAGGACGCATAGGAATGGTTCAAAGCAGCACCAGGGGAGGTTTAGACTGGACNGGCACAGCCAACATGGGTTCACAAAGGGAAAGTCCTGTTTCACTAATCTGATATCCTTCTATGATAGAGTCACCCGCCTAGTGGATGAAGGGAAGGCAGTGGATGTAGTAGTTTTTCTGGGATTTTAGTAAGGCTTTTGATACTGTCCTTCACAACATCCTTCTGGACAAGTTGTCCAACTGCGGGATGAGCATGTTCACGATGTGCTGGGTGAAGAACTGGCTGAAGGGCAGAGCTCAAAGGATTGTAGTGAACAGGGCTACATCTGGCTGGCGACCGGTCACCAGCCGTATTCCACAAGGTTCAATTCTAGGGCCAGTCCTGTTCAATATATAGATCAAGGACCTGGATGCAGGAGTTGAATGAACCATTAGCAAGTTTGCTGATGATACCAAAC
>VYZW01056973.1:17839-43859 GCA_013401315.1 Balaeniceps rex | reverse complement strand
GGCCACAAAAATGATCCGAGGGCTGGAGCACCTCTCCTACGAGGACAGGCTGAGAGAGTTGGGGCTGTTCAGCCTGGAGAAGAGAAGGCTGCGGGAAGACCTTATTGCGGCCTTTCAGTACTTAAAGGGGGCCTCTAGGAAAGATGGGGACAGTCTTTTTAGCAAGGCCTGTGGTGACAGGACAAGGACTAATGGTTTTAAACTAAAGGAGGGGAAATTTAGGCTAGATATAAGGAAGAAATTTTTTACAATGAGGGTGGTGAAGCACTGGAACAGGTTGCCCAGAGAGGTAGTGGAGGCCCCATCCCCAGAAACCTTTAAGGTCAGGTTGGACGGGGCTCTGAGCAACCTGATCTAGTTGAAGATGTCCCTGCTCACTGCAGGGGGGTTGGACTAGATGACCTCTAAAGGTCCCTTCCAACCCAAAGCACTCTATGATTCTATGATCAGTTAAAGTGAGACCATCGCTGAAGGTTTTAAAAAAGCCCATCAATGAAATGTACAAGTGGCTATAGTGAATTCAAGATCATCATCATGTAGTCAGTGTTTCGAGACTCCATTTTCCTGACAGGCTTTTGTGAAAACACAAGAAACAAGAAAAATTTAAATACTTTCTAGGTGCTTTTACACCCCGTACACTGTAAGAGTAAGAATTGTACAATGTGTGGTAACACCCTGATTTTTTTCTGCAGGGTATGTTGCACTTTATGCTGTTTAAAAGGAAGTTTAGTTGTTTTGGTTTTTTTTTTTTCTCCTTGTAATGCAGAGAGTCTAGCCTGTTTCATTGTCTCTCCTTTACTCTTGGCTTCCATATAGAAATTGTCATCCTTTTCTTTTTTCTGAAGGCTACGGAGGATCAGAGTGCAGTAAGCTGGGTCTGGAAATTTTGTTTTCAGTGGCCTGTCTTCCCCTTTCATGTGTGAGGCCATAAGACAACCACAATTTGTATTTCAGAGAAGCAATGATAAGATTCAACAAGCAGTACCAGACTAACACAGCTATACTCTTTGCAGTGTCCAAAAACAGGACAACAAACAGTCCAACAAGACTGACCCTATAGTGTTTGGTCTAGACAAAGGTAGACAATAGTGAAGTAAAAGTAAAGAAAACAAAGTATAGAAAAGAAAGTAAAGCAAATCTGCATCTTCCTGGTGAAACCTGTGAACTTTGGGGCACAATGCTTCCCAGGTCTCTCCCTCAGGAAGTACAGCTTTGCAAAACTTCTCAAGTAACCTGAATGTCTATGCAGATTTGGTCCTTGGTGTTCCCCTTGGCTTGCAGCAGGGCAATTAGCAGCATATTCCCTTTGTCCAGCTGGCAGAATTATATTGTGGTTAGGTAAACATGGGGCATGTACACTTTGTTCTCCCTCTTCCTCCCACAGGTATCCCTTCACACACTTTCAGCTCTGACACCCAAACGAAATTTCAATCAGTATCGGTCTTACCAGAAGTAAAAGGCAAAGTAATAAAAGAAATCTGCATTAAAAAAAACCCATTACCTTCTTGCGCAAGAAGGAGACTTCAATTATTCATACAGCAAAAGTTTCACACTGTAGCGATACCTGCTCTGTATCTATGTCCTTCTGTAGCTGTATATAAAGTATGTACTTTTAACACTAGAACACCATTGCTTATCATGAGTGCTGTCACAGTAGCTCTTCATCACTCTATAAAGAAACTGGAGAGTGAGAGGGGAATTTGAACCGTGCTTTGAAAAGTCCAAAAATGAAAGGTAGCAATGACGGGGAAATAACTAGAGCACCATGAGGATGGGAGAAGATAGACTGGAAGCAAGAACACAATCACCGAGAGATGAAAGGCAAGAGTTAGACTTATCACTGCCCTCCACCTCATTTGATTTCATTGCATCTGTTAAAGGACGACATCCCCAAAAGAGCTTCTGACACATACTACCAGTTTGGGGAAGTGACATGTACTAACCTGTGTCTTTACCAAGTTATCATGCCTGCCACGGGCAGTAATTTAGAGGTGTTACTACTCATCCTTGCCAGGAATTCACCCTCCACATACAACTACAGGCCTAACATAAAGAATAATGTTGTGAATTTTTGAATAGGACTCAGCAGCATCTGGAAAATGTTGATTAATATTCATAGACCAGGTACATTTCAGACAAAGAGAGACATACTGAAGGCATATGACAGGTAATTGAGAGGTATGGCCACAGGCACAGTGCAGACATTAAGATACTTCTGTAATTTGCAGTTGTACGTTTTTTGTACAGTAACAGCAGCAGATTTTGGCAGATACAGTATTAGCAATGACTCAGAGTACCTAAAGAGGAATTGCTAGCGAGAAAGCAGCAAAGCTGGAGATCAGGGAAAGAAATGGTAGTTTTCCACAAAAGCTAACAGACATGAATACTATACAGATATGTCATTTCATGTGGCCTTTTTTTTTTCCCCAATATAAGGGGGCAAATCTGGCATAATGTCCTACTGCAATACAAAAAAGCAGCTGATGTGTTTTTTCACTTCAGTGATGAGAGTATTATCACAAACACAGAGCAGTAATCAGTGGCCACTATTTTTCTCATCACAAGTTAGACAGCTACACTATTTGATTCACTTGTACGTAGGAATAAAATAGGTTTGCAACTTGTATTTTGGATTTGTGTTGCATTAGTCATGAGCATATAAATTTAGGATGTGTGCATATACTACTATGTAAATAGATAACAAGCAGAAATACTGTAAACAATTAGAATAATCACCAGAAAAATGGATGAAAATAGCTGCAAAGAATCAAACCCTAAATCTTATCATTCTGCATTAGGAGCAGCAATTCACTTTTTTTAATGAAGTCATCTGAACTTCAGATTGCATCCTTTGCAACCAAGTATTAGGTATGACCCACTGAAAATATTGATGCTCAGTTTTTTCTTTCAAAAATTCAAAATTTAAAAAATGTTTGCAGTTGGAAAATCAGATGCTTTTCCAGTCTTCTACACCTTATTATTTCTTTAACAGTTTGTTTTTCCTGTTCTAAAATAATCCAGGGCTTTCAAAACATTTAGAGAGAAGACACTTAGACAAAAAAAATCCTATATATTCTTTTTCTCTTCAAAGCTACTATTATTCCTTAGTAACCTACCTATGGCAGTTCATAATCCAAACTCAATTAACTTACTTTCAATGCTATTTTTACCATATTAATTTCAACAAAATCTCTCCTATGAAGAATACCATATTATGGAATTTAATTGGAATGAAATTAATAGATCAGTCTAAATCTCTAGAATCTATCATAAAATTTTTTCCTACACTTGCAACAGTTCTGCAGAAATATCCAGTATAGACACAGCTTTCCATTAGACTCTATAAAAGTCTAGCATTTTCTAATAAAACTTCCATGACTTGTCCACAAGGGCTAAAAAATAAACTGCTCCAGCAACCTTTCATTCTGACTTTCAACTTCACCCTTTGACAGAGGGAAGTTGTTACCATCTAAAAGAAATGTCTTTCCAGCTGCACAGACCCTACCACCTCTCTCAATAGAAGAGGTTAATTTAAAAAATCTCCAGATTAAAGAAGAAACTCATGTTGGAGTCACAGAACGTTCACACAGTATTTTCTGTTAATAAAAATGTACAAACTCCTGCTTTTGTGACCAATGGGGAACACAGCCCTGTGGAAAGAGCTTCCCAGCTGGTATTTTCAGAACTCTCTCAGGCAGCACTGGGGCTGATCATCTCACTCACAAGGGTTTATGCAGGGTCACCAGCCCAAGAATGTCCATGTTTTCTCCTCAGTCTTCTCCTCAGTCCACTTTCCTAGTACCGTAGTTATCAGTGACTGTCTTGTACAGAATGCACACAATGGAACTTCCTTTTCCTTCTTCTGGGAGGAAGACTTGTGAATTGTGGTTTAGGTTTGAAAGCTGAGAAGACTTCAGCCATTTGTGTCCAAAAAAACCTCCAAAATCTTAATTTTTCCCCTTATAAATGTCAGTGCACAATGATAAGAAAATCCACAAACTAAACAGGCCCTTCAATCTACAGAATAT
This sequence comes from Balaeniceps rex, assembly GCA_013401315.1. NCBI lineage: Eukaryota > Metazoa > Chordata > Aves > Pelecaniformes > Balaenicipitidae > Balaeniceps > Balaeniceps rex. The sequence goes on along the minus strand of VYZW01056973.1, from coordinate 39,831 downwards.
TAAGATGCAAATCTATGAAATTAGATTTACAAACCTGAGCTGAACTCAATCTGAATGTGTACTTACAATCAACACAAGTGCACAAGCACTTGCTAAACTTGAATCAAGAGCGGTGTTCATAACAATATTATACCCATATTTGAATTACACTTTCAAAACTCAATCCCGGTTGCCCTACATATACTGACATTTTCTTCTTCTGTGGTCCAGTCTATGATCCTTTACTCCCATTAGCACTTAACTTTACACAGTGCAGTATTTAGTAGGTGAAAGGAGTTCAGAATCTGTCACTACAATGTTTTCCATATCAGATAATAATTACATCTGTAAAAGGCAAAATTTAAAACCAAGATCTATTTAGACTTATTTTTCATATTAGACTCATCACTGGAGTTGGGGATTTGCCTTTTCCCCCCCCCAAGTGAAAGGGAGAGAATTCTTGCAAGCCCCAAGTTTCAGTTTCTCCACCTCACAAAATTACAATTTACTGTACTTGCTCTTTACATGAGTAAGTTTTCCTTTTGCATCAGTGCATTTTGACATAACTGGTAGGGGCTGAGCTGCAGAAAGGTAAGAGAAGTGCCGAGGAGATACAAAAGAGAAGACAGGGTTATCTGATGTACAGGATGAAGCTCCAAGGCACACCCTGCACAACCATGCTGGTTTCTAGAAAGGCTTGCTGGCAGAGCAGACACAGAGGGAAAGGAGACAGAATTGTGATGCTGGGGACACCAGCATCACACACCAGTGGCCTTTGGTAACCACCAGTCAGGGGGCTATGTGGAACAGGCATGGGTGAAAATTCTTCCAGTAGCTAACTAGACACATGGTCTGTCTCATTTGTTTTTCAAGTATTTCCTGGGGCAGACTCAAAGCTGTTCCACCTTTCAAACACCCAGTAAGTTAAACATCCCAGTGAGATATCAACCCTACTTAATTTCTGCACAGGACTGGTCATGAGGCCAATAAAAGTTTCAAAGCCTTCAGCAGCTTCCATATTTAGCAAGAAAATGATTTTTCTTTTGTGAGAAAGGAATTCAAAACAGCCATAGGAAAAAACGTAAAAAATGAATGATGTTGGTCTTACACAAGATTCTAGGCAGAGTTAGCAGTTTGACTATTAACTACACAAAGCCATTTTATGAAACAAATGCTTCCCGTCCCCATCCAAGTTAACAGTAATAAACAGACTGACCAAAAATGGACAGTTTCACTGGGTTTTGAATATTGCCCAGAGTTTGTGTGATCACAAATGAATGAACAGATGTGACTGTACAAATCTATGTAAAATTAATTTCCTCATTCCTTTTCCCTCTCCATGCATTTCTAAAATGTATTCAATGATCCAAATATATTTCCTTATGACTTCTCTGCTCCCTCCCCCACCTTCACACCAAACCAAGTGCAGGTAAATAACAATCACTTCCACTGCAACCAATCAAGATGCCAGAAACAATATTCCCCTCACATGAACCCCAGTAGTTTCAGAGATAAATACTCATGGCTTAGGGCAGAAATTCCCTGTTCTCTTATGAACACACATGATGCATTCAAAAATAAATGGCTTTTCACGTGGAAATAAGACGCATAACCGTATTTCACACCAATGAAGAAAGTAGTTGAGAAAGTATATGCAAGATGGGAAAGGTGCCGACGCAGCAAGAAGTCAAAATAAAAAGCCACATTAGGTGGTGCAGCAAAGCTAGCAAGAATCTGAGTATAGATTAAGTGGGCAAAAACCACCAGCCTTGCACGTCTATGGGCAAAGAAGAGTCAGGCAGCAGCATTAACCATCCCACTGCTCAGGAGTTGGCCAGGAAGGGTACACAGGATATCAAAAGTAGTCTTCTAGCAGGCCTCAAGATCCAAAAATGAACAGCATTTCTCTTACATTACAAAAGATTTTTTAAACATATCCTCTTACTTGAAGGCCAACTCATTTTCTAGCTACATGCTTAAGCAAATATATATCCAAGCAGTCCTCCCTTACTGCCAAAAGCATCAAAGCATTCACAAGAAACTGTGGATTGTGTTAGAAGATACATTTCACTAATTGACACCAATGCTGGGTCAGTAGTTTTTTTTGAAGAACATTTATTTGGGAATGCTGAGCGACAGACCAATTATAGTTTGGTTAGCTGGAACTTGAAAGCCAACCGCAGATTTATTAACAGATGTTCAAACACTAGTATATAATAAAAGTAAGTTCAATCTAGATCAAATATGCTACTGCTGAGCTCCTAACTTATCCTCTGAAATAAGCCATTGAAAACATCTCAGTAGGACAGAACAAGAATGTTAAAGAGTATGTTATGCAATTAAGAACTATATTTAGCTGCCAAAGTAAACTTCCTGTTGATAACGTCAGCAATGATGATGATGATGACTACCTGTCATACTATACTGGTATTTGAATAAAGCACGAATTATAAATTCAGGCAAATATTGAAATTTATTCTGGGTTTTCTCAAGTGCCTTTTTAGTAAGAGTATCTATTTTCTTTTTATCTTCCTAAGCAAAAATTATTAAACTGTATATAGATATTTTTTAAAAAAACTTCTGTGCTCAAAACACTTATTTAGGATGTTTCTAAACCATTCATGGTAAAATTCTTGGTAAACCCAAAGCCTTTTCAGTGGCCAAATCTCATTCAAGTCTCAGGAACAGACAGACTGAGAAAACTGTATTCCTAAACGGTAAAGGAAAGCTTTTTTTGTGTGTGTGTAAAAGGCAGGATATAACACAAGTTAAAAGCACTCTGTTTAGCCTTAGAGTCCTCATTCAAGTAACAGTAAAGAGGCACAATAAAGAAAAGAGCCATTCAGGTGAAATAGAGAAACATTTTTTATCAAACTCCCAAGATTTTAGGATACTGAAAAGCAGACAGAGAACCTTTTTATAGCTGTGTCTCCATTTTCAGTCCAGTCAATACTAAATACCACCTAAACAGAGGAACCTGTACAATTTCATTGCTGCTCATACGAGATCATCACTCTTGGTGTTCATAACCAACAAAATCTGAACACATTATGATGTTAATAAAACATAATCCAGCCTAAATATTCACCTCCATTTGAACGGAATCCCTTTTTGGAAATAACATGATAGCACTTCTTCCACCTTGAAGCTCCTAGAGCAGTTTGCAGGTCTTCAATCCCACAGCTCCTGAAAATGCAATGAAGCTGTGGCAGCCTGACCTGAGCAGCGCGTTCCCGGTCGCATTCACTTGCTGTTAGAAGGGGCAGGGCCATGGTCACCCCTGGGAAAGAGAGGCCCTTCCTCCTTTTGAGAGCTGCTGGGCTAGCGGAGGGAGAGAGGGCTGGAGAGACTGCAGGGTACAGCATGGTGTCAGGATGGAGCTGAAGAGATGGCAGTGGGTGGACAGACAGTCACATCTCCAGGGGAGACAGACACAAAGACTTTGCAAAAGATTGGAGAGGACCAGACAGGGCTTCCCACTGCACCCCAACCCCTGCACTGGTTGCCAGCAAGGACTCCATATAAGACCCTGTGGGATTTATGAATAAACATTTTGATTTCTCCTCTCACTACTTCCACTCTTCTCTTTTTACAAAGTTAGCCCTAGTTGTTATCCTATTTTTTATAATGGCTAATTTAGAAAACTTACCTTAAGTCTTGGCATATCTATTGTATGATGGCCAACCAGCATTCTCGATCACAGGCGTTAACAGCTGTTATCTCCACTAACAAATGGGGAACTGAATCAGACATTGCACGGAGAGAGTGTTCCTGAAAACTTCTTGGGACTATTCAGCAGAGTTTTACCACTTGCGGAACACAGACTCAGAAATCATATCTGCCAAATTTAATCCCTTACATTTTTAGTATTATCTTTCACCAATAAGAAAAGCGAAGAACATTTTTGGGGAAAAGTGACTTTAAAGCTTGCCATTTCCAATCGGTATTTGCCATTTCCAATCGGCATTGGCCATTTCCAATCTGCAAGCTCTCAATACTTACCAGTGGTTTTTTAGCCACACTGCAAATTTTAATCTACTGGGGTTTTTAAATCTACTAGTTTTAATCTAGTGTTAAATATTTTAGCAATTAGTTCTTCAAATCTCAGTTCTGTAAAGGATTTTTACCAAATACAAGGTAGGAATCACCCAAATTTTTTTTGTAAAAGCAGAAGAGCCTGGATTCTCCTGCAGATGAAACAATACCAGTTCCATGAGACTGCAGGGAAGGAGCACTATCCCACTGCTCTGTTGGAGACCCAAATATAGCTTCTTTAGTGGAAGACAGATTTAGTCTGATGGAGCTTATTTCTCTGCCGATGAGATACAGACCAGATAGCAATGGTCAAGCACCTCCAATGCCTTCTCTCTTTTTTACGTGGTTTGTTTTGTTTGGTTTAAAAAAAAAAAGAGGGAGACACTGCAAGGAAGCGAAAATGGAACAGTATGTACTTATAAAGTACCGCATCCACTCATCATTGCTTAAATATCTTTTCTTCTTCATATTCATCTCCAGTAAAAATCTTTATTTTTCAAGGCTTCATTTCATTAAGAAATAAACAGTACTAAGGCAAAGTCAGTCAAAGCAGCCTTTCCTGAACACAGAAGAATGCCTCCTGAATGAAAATAACATTTTACCCTATTGATCTGCCCTCAAAGAAGTGGGAAGCTCTGCAAAATAATTCTGACCATGCAGACGAGTTACATCAATGAGCAAAATAATCCCTTATTAAAGCCCAAATATGAAGCTCTGAGTACACCACTGATTTCAACAGGAACTTGGCTGGAGCAAGATTTGATGTCATTTCAGGGAACTAAATTCATGAGGCTTTTGGACACATTTGCAAGGGGAAAGTGTAGTGAGGAAAACAGAAGTTTCCTCACCATTGCACACAGCTACCACGGGTCAGCCAGGACACCAGTTCTTCTCACTGGCTGAAGATCACCTACTCCAAGCACCAACAGGAGTCTCATGTCCTGGAGATGTCCCCTTGGACACTATCTGCCTGCTACGTGAACACCTGCAGGGCAACCTGTCATGCCAAAATTCTTTCCAGAGCTTTTACAAGGGAAATGTTATGCAGCAACTGCTTTGTTAAAATAACTAAAGCTGGGGAAGGCATGCCTCTTCTGCTGACCTCTCAGCTAGGTGCTGTCCTCGGACAAAACATCAGATTCATGGTTAAACTAGCAAACCTGAAGAGATGGTGGTCTCTGCTCATTAAAGCACAATAATCCACTGTAGACAGACTCTCTTCTCATTATCATATGAAACCTCTCATACAGGAAGATAAAAGTTGGCAGGCCTATACCAGACAGATACAGTGAGACACTTAAACCAGTATCAGTATTAGTATTACACATGCTTGTATGCTTTTTCGTGACAAACATTTGCTACTGTCGAGTCAGAGCTACAGTGACTGACTGATGGTACATTTCTCAAACGCACCAGCCCTCTTCTACTTTCAGTTGCCTGTATAGAGACCCAAAGAACGTGTCCAATTTTAAGATGAAATTTTACAGAACTCTAGATGTGTGCTTCCAAAAAAAGAACAAACAAATGCTCAAGTATACAAACCATCTGTTTGAATCGTGAAACAATACCTGCATGTAAAAATAGACACATGCCGTGCTGAAGTCACACCCATATATGAAATTTTAATCAATCACATGCTGGCACAGAGATCATCTGAATGTAGTTTGCAAGCAAACAGCTGTAGGTTTGCACAAGAATAGTTTTAATCTGAAACCTACCTCCCAACTTCAAAAAATTTCACCGCAACAGTTTAGGGTTATTTCTGTAGGAGGGCAGAAAGTTCAAAACCACAGGACTAGATCAGTGAACCCAGTTGCAAGAGTGACCAATCAAAGATGCAAACATCTTTTATTATTTCAGAAGCATCTCAGTAACTGTTTAGTTAACTAACTTAACTTCTCCTGAAGGTCAGTCTCTAGAAATGTCATGTTTACAAATGTACAGCCTTGTTATAGAGCAAGTAGGATGACTGCAATGATTGCCAATTTATGCAATTTCAAATATCCTGTCAGAAGAAACATACTGCAGTGCTCTCATTCATTCATTGAAATCTGAATGATATACATCCACAAGAGAAAAAAAAAGTCATAGTTACTCAATTAGCAAAGCATTTGCTAATGTCCTAACTGTCCAAATACTGGTTCTGCCTGAGCAGACAACCAAATGCATTATAGGAATTGAATGGACCAACTTCCACCACAGAATAGGGTAATTGCTCCAGAAAGGAATTCCTCTTTCTGATCATCTTGTCATAAAGGCTTTTAAAACGGGGGGTTTTTTGGTGAAAAGACAGCAGTAGCAAAAGTGAACCATATTCTGCTTCAGCCTATTAATGTGTCAAATGGTTAGACTAAATAGGGACAGATTTCCCTATACGGCCCAGGGAAAAACACTTAAACCACTGATTTTTATCAACTGCGTGGTATCTGTAGAGCTGACCACATAAAACTCCAACGAACTGAAATTTTTATCACAAGGAAAATTTCCATTTCATCCGTTTAGAGCTGAATCTGGAGAATATTGCCTGGACACATGGGGTTTTTTTGTTTGGGTTGTTTTTTTTTTCTCCACAAGGGCCTGCATATCGGCTGTATCCTGTGTCATGAGAGTGAGGGAAAGGGCGCAGAGAAGGAGAAAGCTCATTCCCTGCTCCTGCCCCAGGCCCTCCTGCCTTTTATGATGCGAGACATGTTCCTGTACACCCCCTTCCCATTCTGGGGGGACTACGGAGCTGACTTTCAACTTCTAGAAACAATTCAACGGTTAATCAGCTTCAGCAGCAAATGTAGCCCTGTGACACCCAAACACTACTAGTCCTACCTCCTAAGCCTCTCTAGAACCACCAGCCACAAAACAGCTGAAGGGCATGCTTGGCACCTGCAGAATTTCACAAATATTGGTATAATATGGAAATATTTGACTTAGCCCCATAAATATGACAGTTAAATGCAGACAACAAACTTCTCTAGCTGTTCACCCAGTGTTAAAAAAAATTTCCCCCTTTATGAACAATATAGATTTTTATTTTAAGACAATGAACAGAAAGTGTTTATTGGTTTTGCAAGATCAACTATCAGAGATAAATTAGGAGATAAAATCCCACCTAGAGCCACCAGAACTGAAGATGTTTCTTTGCCGAAATACAGAAGTAGTACCACTTTACCATTGAACATGTTTCACTGGTAAAGCCACAGCAGTCAATGACGACTATTTTGCCATAATTCTGTTTACTGAAGAAGTTTACCATGGGAGAGAAACGATAAAAAACACACTTGGCTGTTGCAGTTCATATGAATACAGTTTAAAAGACTGCAGTAAGCATTTCATGGCAGTATATTTGTTCTGGTACCTTACAGTTAATACCACATTTAAAATTTTTTGTTTGTTCAAGAGAGAATAATATCCCCATTTACTTATTCACTATAGACACTTACATCACACCCATCACTAGGTATCATGTTTTCATCGCTGTCATTGTGACTTGCATTGCAGTAATGCCCAGAGGCTGCAGCAGCAGTTGTGTCTGTCACTGGGCAAACATAAAACAACTAACCTCTTCACCATGAATCCAAAGAGAAAAGAGGCACAAACAGGGAGAGTGAGAACAGAGGGACATAGAGCTAAAATGGGACACAATAGTTCAAGAAGCTCCAGCAGCAAGCACCACAGCAAAGATCAAAATAAAATTCTGCCATGCTGATGCGAGTACCAAGTTTTGACAACATCAATTGAGCCGTGTTTTTACATCTGCTTCTCTGCATTCCCTGCCCAATGCCCCATCTGCTGCACCCAACACCTATTGAGCTGGTATCTCAAGTCTGCTGAAAAGATGATCCACACTCTTACAACTAGCAGTGAAGGACACGCTCCACTAATTCAAGTAGAAGGTAACATGCAAAGCCTGCAAACCTCACTGGGATGAAATTTACCCTGGAAGGGATAAGTGGTACAGAAACACAGACAAAGGAACACGTGCAGGCTATTTATAACCCAGTTAGAAACAGGTCAGATACATTTTAAGACAGTTTATTGTCCAAGCTAAGCCAAAGTTCAAACATGTTAAGTGTGGTCGTTCAAAAAAAGTCATACTAATTCCCCTAGCTTCCTTGAACTCTAAGACAGAACTAATTATCAAATTCAGCTTCAGAAAGACCAGTAAAATACAATGGAAAACAAGGTAATAGCTGCAGACATTCCTGCTTTTATTCACAGAGGAATTATAGAATCATAGAATCACAACATATCTCAAGTTGGAAGGGACCCATACGGATCATTGAGTCCAACTCCCTGCTCCTCACAGGACTATTCCAGGTATTTACAACTGTGTGAGAACCCTGAAAGCAAATGAAAGACCATTTTTGCACTTTATGTAGAATAGATGTCAGAAGAGCGGCTTCGCTTCTCATTGTTTTCCGTGGGCGAGCGGTAGGAGAGAGCAGCTGAAACAAAGAANCTAGGAAAGGCAGTATAGTTCAAGAAGAACACAATGGTAATGTGCAAAAAAAGCCAAATCCATCTGCAAAATTCAGTATTTGAACACACCTATGCTTAACTGTGCACCAGGCTGCTTTTTGGTCCCCTGCTCCTCCACCTAAAAGCACAACCAACCTGTTCTCTCTCTATAGGTGCACATGCAGCCCTGAAATTAATTTTGTGTTTGTCATCAATAAATTGCACTTCAGGTGGAGATCTCAAAGGACTGTATAAATGTAAAAATAACATGCAAAATTTGCCAATGAAAACAATAGAGGCACAGTAAATTTAAGTGACTTACCCATATTCACACCAAAATACTGAAATCTTACTTCACTCAGAGAGAGAGGTGGCCTCAATGCAGTTTTCAACAATTTTCAGGTACAAAACTTCCAGCACTTGCATATTTCGACTGGATTTTTATTCCAAATTTCCCCTATAAAAGGGTGGCTGAAACATGCATCTCTCTGTGTGAAAAGAGATTTTGTTAGTGCCACCTCCTGGTGATGAAACAAAACTGAAAAGTCATGCACTAAGCTGAAGATTCTCAAACAAAGTAAAGTGAAAATACAATAGTTTGGCCTGTTTTGGTTTGCTTGTTTATGATGGCTTGACCTGAGGCATCAAATTTTTCTCTCTGTAAACTTGAAGGAGGATACAAAATTCATTAGCCATTTTTAGGATGACATAAGTGCAGATGCAGAAGCATCTTTTAATCAGTGACAACAGAGAAAAAAAAGGAAATGCTACATTCCTGGAAAAGTCACTCTCTCGGGAAGGTACGTCTGCCTTGATTTTGTCCTTTGGGAATTTTGCTGGGGAGGACATTCAAAAGCATACTCAGGTCTCCACCAGACGTTGGCCATGGGGTCGTGAGCTTGGTGTAGCCTCCCCCATCCAGCTTGCCCATGCTTTCTTTGCAGCCTTCCAGCTGGAGCTACTCTTTGGATGCTATTGACAACAGCAAGGTGTCGTCATGGTGAAAAGAGATGTCATAAAGCTATTGATAAACGCACCCCATCACCTTCAACCAGTCTGAAAGAATAATATTTGGTCTAAGAAAATTATAAAATATGAGCTTTACTTAAACCTACTCCTTCACTATACTGTATTTTGGATAGCTGCAATTCATTTTAAAACTCACTGTCCAGGCCCACAAAGCAGAGGATAGAGGTATAAGGCTGGGTATGAGAGAAGTTAAATTATACTCTTAACACAGAATGGGCAATATGCCTAATACTCTTGAGGGATTTTACAGTTCCTGTGTAAAGTAGATCCTTTTTGGCATTAAGCCTAACACTCTTCAGGGAATTTTTGTGAGTTGCCTGCGGCCTTTATAACACATAGTCCAACACACGTTTTGGCATCACCAGCTATTTTTATTTTCTTAAACATTTTGTTCCTAAACAAAATTCTGAACGCTTAAGAATGTAAAAGTACAGAGTCAAAGTCAGTGTAAATCACTGCCTTCCATCATTTGTGCTCAAGAGCTGCCTGAACATATTTATGTTCAGGAGCTGAGCCATGCCTGAAACATGACAGATAGGAAAAAAAAGATTTAACCTGAAATAAGCACTGCAAAGGAATATCTTGCAACAGGAATCTGTGCACCACCTTTTACATAAAAATGAAGTAAACTTCTTGTACATTCTATGAGAGGCATACCAAGAGCCACAGTGAACCTTCTCAAGCCCGACCAGCATGGCTGGTCATCCAGACCCTAAAACTAATTGCAGAATGCAACGCGGGGAGTCTCATGTTCTCAGCTGTGCCCTTTTGGAAAGTCCTAGACCAGACAAAAGAATCCACCAAGACCCATCCCTACAGTCTTCAGAATGGATTCCCCCAACAACTGCCAGAGCTGCAAGTAATGATTTCCTTGCCTTGATATATCCTGTGTTGTTTTTCAAGCATATCAAGGCCACTGAAGCATATGCAAAGCTGGAAAATGTGTCATGCTGGATAAAGCTAAGATCATTATCACTTAATCACTTTGCTGTACCTAAACATTGTCAATAACCAGGCTTTAAACCTGCTGACAATTGACTATAGAAAACAACTGAAAAAGAAAGTAAGTCTTGAGTCAAGCTTTCTGCGTAAGGAACTGCACAGAATACTGATGAACATCTTTTTTCAGACTGTGCCAACTGACACATAAAAACAACAGTACTAGAGAGCAAAATAAGTATGTTAAAGAGATTTCAAGTGTGGCTCAAGCTGCTTACTGATTAACACTTCTGCATGTAACACTCCTCACAGACCTGTACAGTTATTGTTCAAAAGTGAAACAAGGCTCTCTTGACAACTGGAGACAAATGATCCTCCCTGACCAAGTTCACAGTTCTCACACAGCTTAGCAGCACTGGAGCTGCTGCTTCTTCAGAGACTCTGGGAAAAAAAAGAAAAAAAAAATCCCAACCCCAAGACTTAATTAGCCTGTCAACTATTTCCAGGATAAGGAAGAGCCTTAACGATCTCCAACAGGAAACACGCTCATCTTACACATGAACATTAGCTGACTCATTTTACTAGAAAAAATTCACAGTCACATTTGCAAGAAAATAGGAAATAAAATACACAACAATTTTTCATGTCAAGGAACAACTTAACGCTGCAGGAATCACAGAAATGGAAGATGACAGCTGTCTTTCCAATGGCCCTGGAAACGAGAACAAAAGCAGTCCATGCCTATCTGCACAAGTTTCTGCATTTCCTACAAACAAATGTTCAGCTTTGCTTCTTCAAGTCCCATCTCAAGTATTTTCATGTCAGCTTTTCATAACTATAACATAGTCTTAGTCACATATGCACAAATTGACTACAGTGGTTTTAGTAGAGCACTCAGGGTGGAACAAAAGGCCAGACTGGTTTCCAGGGCTTGAACTTGCCACGTGTGCCTGCTGCCGCCTGCTGCCAGGGAGAATGGCAGATGCAAGGAGATGGCCCTTGTGACTGAGCAGCCAACAAGCTGCTCATGATTTCTAGAAAGTCTTGCCAGACATACCAGCTCAAACCACGATCACAATAAGGAATACCAAAATCCAGGCTGACAGGCTGCCTCTCCCCTCCCCGTGTCCATGTTGGACCTCTCCACCGGGTTATGAGCACGGTGGCTGGAAGTGCAACAGCTGCACCACCTCCACCAACAGCACCTCAGCACGGAATTTCGGTCTGTGGAACTTCTCCATCAGCCAAATCCAAGCTGCTTTAAGACTACAATTTATTGTCTTACAGGACAGGAAAATCCACTCCTAAACTTTGAATGAACTGCCATAAGCACGTGAAGTATGATCACCACAATTCAGACCAAGGATCCAACTCCCCCAGCAGTGGTGCTTACGAATAATCCTGAGGGAGAAATACAAGGTGTCCTCCCCAGCTACTCCCACAACCACCTTCTGCAACTACCGACACAAGCAGGGATGAGCTTATCTTTAACACCTCTTGATGGACTTCAAAAACATGTTTTCGTTCACTGAGTATGAGAAACTAGTACAGGTGTTGAACATATTGGTTCTTTCAGGAAGTTGGGATTTTTATTGCTACGTGAGACATCAGAACACTCAGGATATGCCTGAACATAGCCTCAGTCTCACACTCACAAGTCCATTGCCTGCACAGAGGAGTGAATAAGACAAGCAGTACGAACAGCTACTAGGTTTTCCAGAAAACAAAATACTGTTCAGATATGTATAAAGTGCAGATATGCTGGTGATAAATCCTTGAATACGTAACTTTTGGACATCACTACATTTAGATCACAGTTCTAATTTGAACTATTTGAAATTTACACACTTTAAAAAAAAAATACCTTCATAATAGAACACTCAGTAGAAAGCTGGATTTTTTTAAACTATGTTATTTTTCATTACAAGACTCCTGTCAGAAGATCTGCATTGATGAGAGAAGTTGAAGACCGGCGCTGGCCAGGTCATGGTCTTGTGTCTCCCTTTACTGTTCTCACTTTTTTCCCCTTTCTGCTCATTCCTGCCTGATGTCTCTCTAGCTCACTTCCACCTCAGCAGATGCTGTCAGTAAAGACCTCTCTCTAGGCCTGAGTAAATCTAAAAGGTGTGAAAATGATTATTCACAAAAAGCGGTCAAATACACATATCAAACAAAATGAGAGACTGTAGATTTCCAATGCCAAATACGCGTACTGTTATGCCGGAATTTTGCACCTAATTTCAATGTGAAAGTATCTAATACGGGTACACAAAAGTGTACACTCCTAGCCAAAAAAAAAAATAATCACTGTACTAGCACATTTTTCTATACTGAAAAAGATCCACCATTATACTATTTTATTTTTCATATGCACAACAAAGTACTAGAAAGCATATTATACCATAAGTACCACACAGAAGGTAAAGTAACTGAAGTCAGAGATGTACTTAAAGGGGGCCTATAGGAAAGATGGGGACAATCTTTTTAGCAAGGCCTGTGGTGACAGGACAAGAAGTAATGGTTTTAAACTAAAGGAGGGTAGATTTAGGCTAGATATAAGGAAGAAATTCTTTACAATGAGGGAGGTGAAGCACTGGAACAGGTTGCCCAGAGAGGTAGTGGAGGCCCCATCCCCAGAAACCTTTANAGTCTCGAGCCCCAGAAACCTTTAAGGTCAGGTTGGACAGGGCTCTGAGCAACCTGATCTAGTTGGTGATGTCCCCGCTCACTGCAGGGGGGTTGGACTAAATGACCTCTAAAGGTCCCTTCCAACCCAAAGCATTCTATGATTCTATGTACACCCGTGTGTGTTCAGACTTGTTTTTTTTCTCCATACAGTAACACAGCACAAAGTGCTTCAGGTTCTCATCATGCACAAAAGCGTAATAGTTTCTCTTAACGTGACTTAGGTGGCATCCCTTCTAAAAATCATCTCCTTTCAAAGCTTTATAACATTATACAAGACAAAGAGAGTCTTCATGCAAAGTATAAAACTCTCTGCATGTTGTGGTTACTGTAGATTATTACTGTTCTCTTTTTGTGCACTCAGCACCACCTCCTGTCAAAAAAAAAAACCAAACCTCTGTAAAAAACAAGGCACACAATTGCCCCAAAATATTCTATTCTTTCCTCCATCCCAAACTGAAACTCCTGGTTTGTTTTTTCTTTTTTAATGTTTTATCCGTTACTGAAAGAATGCAGGGAAACTATTCCAAAACCACCAAGAAGTAATTTTGTTGTGTATCTTGCTGCTTTTACTGTCCCATGTGTTTTAAAGTAAAAAACCAAAAAACAACAAAAAACCCACAACTTTGAATAGTGCAAACCTCTGTAACTGAGACAATTGTAAAAGGAAAACTGTTGTCTTCTTGAGATGAAGGTTTAACTAAAATAAGTACCTACCAAAAGACATTCCCTCCACGTACCCACCACTAGAAAAGGACAAAATATGAAAGAGGTGCACAAGCATAAACTACGTGGATAGTTTTATAAGGTTTACAGTCTTATCTACATACATGCTATGCTTTATACATCATAGCAAGGTTCAGAGTCAGAAAATTATCTGGACATGACCAAGTGAATGAGACTCAGCTCTTCCATAGTGGGTACGTTCCCAGCACGCATAATCTTCAACTCTGTAAGTGGTCCTGCTAATAACAATAACTTTAAAGCATGAGGAATTATTAATCCCAATCCATAGAAACACAGAATACGAAGTCCATCGTATCTGAAGTCCACAGTATCTTGTCTAACCAGCACTGTTTATACATAAGCTTCCCTAACACCAGCCCTTCAGCTGAATTCTCTACTTGCGACCCCACAAAATAGCAGACTACTTTACATAATGTGGGAGCTAATCAGGCCAGGAAGGAAAGATGGAAATGACAGCAGCTAGGAACAGAGCGGTCAGGCACAGCAGATCAAAATCCCCAAACCAAGGACATTAAACTAGGTGACAGTCTCTTCACCCTGTGATGCTGCTCTGCTACATACACTGCAGGTGGATTAGCTCTTATGTAGGGCTATTTTAGAGATCCTAGCATGGATTCCCTGGTTTTAGGCATGTCATTTTGAAGACAGCAGGAATCAGGCTCTACCTGTAGTGAGAGAGAGAAAAGTTCCTCCAAAGCTCATCATGTGAGGAGTCCACGTCTCTTCCATGTAGCAGAAGCTTAAAGCTATATACTGTGAATTATGCCCACCACCACCACCACAGCAAGCACCAGACGGGTGATCTCAGAGGTCACCCGATGAATATGTATATGCACTACCACTGGTCTGACTCAGCAGAGCACTCAAGCATGCAGTTAACTTTCAGCTTGTTCTGAAACGATACTGGTGTCAAGCCTGTAAGCCTTGCTGAAGAAAGATGGACTTCCTAAGTTTTCAAAGGGAAGTAGTGAAAAAAAACAGAAAATGGAGGGAAGCAACACACTTGAAAGAAAATGGGAAATCTCTGTCTCCTTTTCTGCACTTTCACTCAGGTATCAACCCAAGCTTCTCTTGGTATTTTAAACAATTTAATTATTTTCTATACATTAAATTCTTATGTCTATGTACATTCAGTTTCAAAAGTATGATACCAAAACTCCTCCAGAAGAGTATCCCCATCTCCAGCATGACCGGAGTCAAGAAGTACTGAAAACTTAAAAGTTCCGTTTTGACTTCAAAGACCCAAGAGCAGACAGTCAAGTACTTCCTCATAGATAGGTAAATCTCTGATGCACAGGCACTTACTCACACAGGACCAGCCTCCAAATTTTGAGAGGGCTATGCATCGTTATTTCCTACAGCATAAACAGTGGTTCCCAAAAATGGACTGCAAATCTATGGTCAAGATATGCTCCAAAGTGCTTTACAGCTTGTCCAGGCTAAGCACTCTAAAAAGCAAGACTACATTGCTGCTTTCATCAGCAAGCAGCTGTTAGCCACCAGTGGAAAGCTGTGTTCATGCATCCAAGAAGGAGTATTTCTGATAGCACTCACAAAATTCTGGTGCCACAGAACATAAAATGACTATCTGGATTTCTTGAGTCAAGAGGTTAGGTTAGCAAAGCAAAGTCAAACTACACTGTTTATAAAGAACCTTAGGACAGCTCAGGGATTCTGAGCAACTGCTGTGTAATACAACACCCCTGGGAATAATCAAACGATTAATTACTTTTGTGGAAAATAGCAAAACATTTTGTTTCAGTATCTCTTTCTTTGTAGTAAAAAAGTGATAAAGAAGAGACTGGATTCCATCTACTAGAACCAGTACTACCTGGGTATGTGATACTGGAGAAGAAATGCTATTACTAATAGCAATAGAAAAAGGAGTCTTACCTTCGCCTGTGCATGGGGAGAAGGTATTTCCAAATTCTTGCTGTTTTGGTTTTAAAGACTGTGGGGCTGGCAGTCCTGGGGGCTGTGGGACTTGTAATAAAGGCTTCCCGTTTGTAACTACTTGTTTCCTGGGACTTAGAGCAGGAAGGTGAATAGTACTGTCAATGACGTTGCTCTGAGGAGCCACCCCTCCTCCAAGGGGCATCTTTAAGTGTAGGCTGGCAGCCAAGTTTCCAATAGCTGGGCTTGGGGTGCTGCTATTTGAAGATGGGCAGGGCGTTTCTGCACGACCTCTGATAGGTGGGATCTGCTGTCCACTGATCATCCTAGGTCCATGAGGAATACCTGTTGTCCGATGGCTCATACTGCACGACCTCCCATTCATTTTTAAGAAGTTAATGTAATCGAAGTCTGTTTTTACAGACCCACAGCTATGACTGATATCAATCCAAAGTCAGTAAGTAATCCATTGTGTATTACGCCTGTTTAAAAAAAATACATAAATAAAAATAATTGACATTGTAGTAAATAATACATGAAAAAGGACTGCACATGACTGCTAACTTTGTGACATCACTGGTTACAAGCAACAAAGTACAAGCACTATATGGTCTGTCAGGGAGGAAGAACAAAGCCAAGCAATGACTTAGAGCTCTAACACGAAGAAAACCTGCCTCTTCAAAAGCTGAAGTTTACAATAAGGTCAGCTGCCTTCACATTAGCTAAACCAGCCATGAAATTAAGTGAACGCTGACCAAGTGCAAGAAGGCAGCCGGGAGTGAAAAGACTCTCTGATAGGGAGTTGTCATTAGGATGAACACAGCTATCACCCCTTTTCTGCCATCTCCTCAGTCTGTTAATTAAAGTGGTGCTGAAAAGCACACACAGTAGGCCAGCACTACACAGATGTAGACAAAACAGGAAACAGATACCAGTTCACATTCTAAAGCATGTGCATACAACAAAATTAAGAGCGAACAGCAAAACCATAGAAATGCCTCTATGGTCCTTCAAACTCTGTGGCACTTCACAACAGAGAAGTATTGCAAGAAAGCACAGCGCAGAAGTATTCGTACGCGTAACTGCAATCACTTCAAAAGCGGATGCTTATTGTAAACCTGTAGATATGCCGTAATTTAAATGTAATCATACAGTAGCAAATTTTCAAGGACATCTTTCAAATTATACCAATAATTTTTGAACTCTGACTTTTCCTTTCTTACATTTTCCTGTTATTTAAATCTTAGACAACAAGACTGGTAAGGGATTTGAGAGATCATCTCAGCCACAACCTACCCCAAGACAGAATGAACTAGATCTAAACATTTGCTGACATAAAAAAGATTTGTAGGCAAAAGCTCCACTTGTCAGCATAAATCACTGGGCTAAGATATCACACAGATTGGGTAATTTCAACCCTAACTCAGCTGAACAGCACATGCCCAACTTTCATCACTAGGTTCATATGTTTAACATTAAGCACATGTTTAAGTAGTTTGTTCAATCATAGACTCAGTGCCTATTTAACTTGTTCAGACACACAAATTAAGTTCACAGAAATAAAACTTAAGTATGGCTTCAATTATGGTTTTCATTCATGTATACATTAAGGTTTTAATTAAGTATTATGAACTTGCTGCAGCAAAACACTGAACCATAACTTCTGCCTTCAGCACATGAGATTTTCAACACTGAAGCCAATAAGATTATAACCAGTATACTCATGATTGAATTTCATGTAAAAACTTCATACTTAACCCTTTGCTTACTATGATTTTGCAATGTTTCAATTTTCTCCATCCGTGAACTGTCAAAAAAACCTGGAACAAAACATCCCTGTTTATTTTGCAAGATTGCATTCATAGCACACTCCAGATTAGAGTAAAAGCCATCTAAGCGTCTGTATAGACATACATGCATAGATACTCACACGCACTCTCCAGTTAAAACTCACTAATAATGAAAGGCCTAAGCATATTATCTTCAAAGGCAAGAGCAAAATCCCTACTGACATTAATAAGAAAGATATGCCCCAACCACGCTTAAATGGTCATAAAAGATTTATTCTACATACTATTTTTAATTGTTACATTTTTAGACTATGGGAATAAAAATTGCAAAGCACACCAATTAAAAGCAATATTATTTATTTTCATGCCTGGCTGAAGCATAAATCACTCTCTCCAATTCAACCAAGGACAGGGAGAGCTGAATGTTCTTAAATTCTCAGCGTTCGTTCTAAAAGCAGAATGTACCTTGCCCTAACACAGGTGACTAGATCCTTAGAAAAGTATATACAAACAAAAGCAGTTGTTTTGCTGGCAAGGCTATACACCATGTCACTATAAATTGGCTACAAATAAAAATCATTCTTGCCTGTAATTCTTGTCTGCAATTCTAACTACATTAGAAAAGTACTAATATAATCAAGAAAAGATTATACATGACAAATGCATTAGCTTTACTCAAGAAAAGCACCTTTAGTTTAATCAACAGAAGAAGATTTCTACCTAGGTTACACAGACCTACCAGCCCTATAAAATCCAGGTCAGTAATGTCTCTACATTTGCTTCCTCCTAGTCTCCTTCCTCTTCATTCTCTCGTGAAAACGTGTAACATTACATTAAGATGCAAATCAGAGCTTCCTTTCTTTAAAATATTAAAGCACCTTGGAAAGCGTAACTTTTCCCATTTTTTAATTATTATTTTGTGGTATTTTTAACATTATTCACTTGTTCATGAATGGCTTTTCCTTATTAGATTTGTTTAGTGTCAACTTCCATGACGATGTCAGGACCTCCTCATACCAAAGTCAGAGTGGCCAAACTGCGTCAAACCAAAACAATGGATTACCTAGAGATGCATTAAAGCATATATAACTAACTAAATGCCAATTGGACGTGAATTATATTCTAAAAGTCTAACTGACTTTTCCATCAGATCCATAACTGGCTCCTGATTATAGCTACCTGTAATAGTAAAAAGACATGATAAATTTCTAACCGAAGTGATCTTGGAAATTGTAGGAATAAAGCACCAAATACAACAGCTTGCTTAGAAATAAGCTTAGAAATCCTGAATAGGGTTGAAGCTTAAAGTACTAAGTTAAAACTCACAAAAAAATGCAGAAAAGAATACTATTCTGAGACTGAATGGCTGTGCTGACAAATTCTTTTGTTCTACCAAAGGAATACAAGCACCTGCCACCTTTTAATGAAATATTTCTGTCCATCAGTGAGACATTGTAGTGACCTTTTCATGCTCCCACGGATGTTAAAGGAAATACAATTATGTCCACTGCTTCTAAAGTCTCTTTTTTTTTAAGCTTGCATTACTCAAAGCTCTATGACTCTGCATCTATCAATAACAGCATGACAACATCATTACTCAAAATCCATAACAATGAATCATAAATTCACTTTCAGAAAGCCATGTAGTAAAATTTAAATTTAAGCTGAAGCCCTGGAAAATCCGAACACTAATCCTTCAGAAAGCAAAACAAAAGAAGAATTCACAACTCTGTGCCTGAGGCACAGTATGCCATATAGTCTACTTTTACAGTGCAGTTTTGAGAAGTAATCAGAGTTGGCTTACTGCTTCACCCACTGAAATAAGAGGTAAGATACATTTCAACTTCAATAAAAGCTGAATTACTCCACTGCACAGATCAGTTTAAGGAATTAGTAAATCCAGCTCAGGAGACACTTTCTCAAAAGTAGTTATCAGACACCGGCACTTCCCACGCAGGGCAGCAAGCACTATCCCAAACCAAAGGAGATGACTGAAAGACAATGCACCAAACACTCCCTCCTTTCTATTCTTCCACTGGAGACACCTCACCTCTACGACAGCCACCATACACCACAGAAAGCAAGTCTGAACCATAACTCCCTCCCCTTGGGACTGTGCGCTCCAAGACTGTGAGTGCCTTCCCTCATCCCCACCACGACCAGGGACAGTCAAGCCTCTCTCCACGTTTCCCTCAGCACAAGTCCAAGAAAACATTTACTTCCTACCAGGGCTGAGCTACCACAAGGCCACTCAAAGGGGCTACCTCCCCTTCAGGCTCTCCTCTCCCCTGCCAGCCCTTCCTTCCTTGCGCAGCCATGGTATTTGGAGCATCACCTGTCAGTGGCACCATGGTGAAACACTCAGAAGTCACTGCCTCCCCTGACATCACACCCCTGATGAGTCAGTCTGGGTGGACTCGGGTGGAGAGGGGGAAAGGACAGCCACCAAAAGCTACAGGGATGCCTCACCTCAGCCTCACTGACCACTCAATGTCTACAGAAATGGGGCCTTGGAGGCTCCTGAGGTTTTTGTGTCTCACAACTGCTTGTAACAAGGACACACCCCAACACAGGCGTAAGCCACCAACAGGAAGCGCTGGTATTACAGCTTTTGTACAGTTACCTGGCTATAGCTCACAGACCAAAGCATGGAAGTAAATTCTTCCTGGAAAGGAAAACCACAGAGAGATTTCACTAGGAAAAAAAAAAAACAGGTGAGAGCTTGAAATTAGGCTTGGAACAATATGTACATTAAGAATCCCAGCTGTAATAAAGGAAGACAACGTGGCTTCAAAACTGAAACTACAAAATAAGCTTTCCACTCGATTTCTAGAGAATCTCTTCCCCACCCTCCATGCCAGCCAGCATCTCAGAAGTCATGCGCTACTAATAAATACCTTGTATTAGCATCCACTGCTTTGGTCATTTGTATCCATTTCTTGACAACTGTACTCTTGGACTACAACAGGGGGCTTCAATCCAAACTGTAGTACTCTGACAATATCACATTTTTCTTAGGCCCAGGTGCTCAGCCAAGGAAAACTAGAAAAGGGTCACAAAATCTGAGAGTTTCTAGTTCTCAAAAATCAGCAGAATGCCTTCCTGATACAACATCAATGAGCACAGCAAATGAAAGCTAAAGGAGGTCCTCTACAGCACTGCGAGACAACCAACCCCCAAACATGATTGAGTTTCTCAGAGCTAGCATAATGCAATATACTAATTACTTATTACTTGCACCACTATAATTCCTAGGAAGATTAGTCACAGAAAGGAATGCCTTTGTGCTAGGGACTGTACAAACACAGAGCAGAGCACAATCACCAATACTGCTGCAACTACCACCAAAAGGGCAGCCGTTATCAATGGACGGGATGATGTATATCCCAGTGTAGTTGGGACCAAGCATTTTTACCATTCTGCCTTCTCAGGTTTTTATTATGGTAATTAAGATCTCCTACGCTTTTTCTCTATTAGGACCATAAGTGTCAGAGCTGTACTACTGCAAGTGGTTGCTGTAACAGAACAGCATGAGCTTTCCAGGAGCAACGTTATTCTCATTAGGGCTAGCTACAAACTTCAAACAACCTGCTCGAAAAACCCAGTACAAATCTGGCATCACTCAGTACCAGAGTTGGAGGCATGCTTTGCTTTCTGACATGCTGTCAATAGGCGCAGCATCCTTACCCAGTAACCAAAGGCTCCTGCAAACCCTGACTTGTGCACCTTTTACTCACACTGTTGCCCTGCTAGCTTTGCCTACAATGACTTTGGACTTTCCAGAAGTGCAGCCACAATTGCTAACGTTGCAGTGTCAGCGACGGTGAAAGCTTCAGTGCAAGCAGGATATGGGAAACCACCAACAGTGTCCCCATGCAAGCCGGTGGCAATGCAGAGACAGAGGCACAGGGCCACGGACACCTGCACTGGCCTTGCACCCTTGCTGTGACCGCCACTTGTGGGGCAGCGGGGGCAACCACCACATGCTACCACCATCCTTATCACACCCATGGCTCATCCCACAGACCTCGCAGCTAAAGCATTAGCAGCTTCAACCAGGGCCAAAAGGTAACCGGGGTCTCAGGAGAGAAGGGCACAGCTGAAAGCCACGAATTTCCAGTCTATTAGGTTTAAGAGGCTGGAGTTAATAGCAACACACAGGCCCGCAGATGAGGCAGAGCTGTCACCTCACTGGGCACCTCGTCTGGGTTTTTGCCCGCGGGGACTCTGCCTGGATGACGGCAAGCCCCGGGCAAGTCACTACTCGGCATCGGGCGCCACGGGCCTCCGCAGGGCAGCCCCCCGGGCCTCGCATCGCTCTGGCGGGCACCCCCGGGCTCCCCGCCCGCGCTGCCCTCCGCGCCGCCCACACCGCCCGCGCTGCTCTCCGCGCTGTCCGCACCGCTCACACCGCCGGCGCTGCCCTCCGCGCTGCCGCCGCCG
>VYZW01056973.1:0-17245 GCA_013401315.1 Balaeniceps rex | reverse complement strand
GGGGAAGCTGGGGGGCTGCGTAGGTACTGGAGGGTGTGGCACTGAGGGGATGGGGGGACTGGGGGTTGCCCAGGGGCTGGAGGTGGCTGCGTGGGGGACCCTGTAGGGGCGGCTGGGCGGGCTGCGCAAGGGGGGACGGAGGGGGGATGTTTAGGAGCTCTCTAGGGGCTTCAGGCGGCCTTTGTAGGGACTGCATGGGGGATTGTACGGCTGTAAGGGGGCCTGCATGGGACCTGTCTGTGGGAAAACTGTACGGTAGGGCAGAGGAGCAGGTAAACAAGGGGGACAGTACCTTAGGGGTGGGAGAGAGGATGAAGGGGCTTGATACCTGGTGGCACTTTCCTGTGCACATCTGAGAAATGTGGTGTAAAGGCAGGAGCTCTTCTTTAAGGCAGGGATCGTGCTTGCAAACAGCAGAGGACTGGAAATGGGATAAAGAAAAGTTGGAAGGAAAACACTCTGGCAGATCTGCTGCCTCCATCCCCTCTCCCAGAAAGGCCCAGGGTATTTAACCCCCAGGCTTATGATCAGCCTCTTGCAGAAACAGTTGCAGCCCAGAGGTACATGCCACGAAGAGTACCCATTGCTCAGGAGGAGTCTCCTACACATGGAGGGCATGGCCCAGTAATTGAAACGTGTTGGTTTTTTCAGTTCGGGTGGGTGTTACTCCCCTCTGCAGCAACTAGGGAATTGAGAGTGTAAATGAGGTGAAGATAAGCAGCTGAAAAGCCAGACTAGGAGAGCAGCAACTTGCCCTATTACTCTAATGGGCATGAACATGCAGACCTCATGGCAGGGCACCCTGTCCGCAGAGAAGCCTCAGAGCAGGGGAGACCACCTGCATGTGGGGGCACTGGAAGAGTGCAGCGGGCTGAGGCCCTTCATGCAAAGCAAGATCAGCCCAGCACTTAGAAAAGATGTTAATCCCAGTTCTCCAAGAATGAGAGTGGCACCGTGGCTGTCCTGATTGCTTCTTCCAGGAAGAAGGGGAGCCTGTATCACTGCTGCGCTGCAAGAGCCGTTAGGTGGAGGGTTGAGGAGGGGGGACGTGTCCTGGTTGTGCCCAGATCGCTGGGCTCCTCAAGGCCAGCCTTGATCTCCTTAGCTGAATAAGCTCTTCTGAGCTAAAGCTCCTTTGCCATTCACTCATGTTACATCAAATTAATGTGACTGTGAAGTTGATAAGAAGACAACATTGTATGTTCTTACACGCCCAGAAAACACAGTGGAGATGTTGAGGCTTCAGGCTTTCTTGTAAGGTTATGTCGCTTTCCAGTCTTTTTGTTTCTAAGTATATGGAGGGTACTTAGGCAGTGGGTCACTTCTAAATAAAATTACTACATATAGCATATTTAAAACGAAAGTATCTGTAAGCTGTGCCTCACTTTAGAAAGCGTATTAAAAGAACTGACAACTGAAGAAGGGGTCTTTACCATGTGAAAGCACAGAATTTACTTGTGAGCCCAGTGAGTCAAAATATCCATTTTGTTTACTGTCTCTTTATTGGTACCATGTGCCAGAAATTTCCATGCAATTATATTTTAATTGGAACTCATCACTAAAATTTCAAAGCTTATCCGTGGGCTGACACAGTAGCCACTGTAATGATAGTGGTAGACTCACATTGCAAATGAGTAATACAGGTTTAGCCAACAAAAAAGGAAATTGTCAAAATAGTCATTGTAATTCAAATCTACCAAAGCAACTAAATAAACAATGAATTTGCTTTAAATAAATTGGTTTAAAATAACACTGATGATGTTGTCAGAAACCAAATCTGACAGCCATTAAAAAAATCTGTTTTCTTTATTGAGTCATTCTTACCTATGGGAAGCAAATTGCCTGAATTCTTCAACTGGAAAAAGTGATGGATCCTTTCAGGCATGCTGGAAAAGACACCTGCTCATATAAATCTATGTCTCCTTTGTCCTAGAGAAAGACCACCCTTTCTGGGTGAGCCCTGAAAGGAGATGGTGACTGGCTAAAGACGGCTGAAAAGAGCTCATTCAATGGGGAGAGAGAAGCTGCATGAGGAGGAGGTTATTTTTTGTTTACGAGTGTTTTTTGAGGGCTTTTTGAGTAAGGGAATGACTCTCTGGGCAGTGAAGCATAATTTATGGAAAGTCAAATTATTTCCTTCAGGGGCCACTGTAGCAGAGGCAATAGAGAACAAGGAACGTGACAACCTGAGGATACAGCTGGCTTTAGTTTTCCTGATCTCTCTCTTCTGTATACCAGCAGCAGCAGTACTGAGTTCTTAGGAGAGAAAACTAGGTAGAAAGATTAAAAGACAAATTAATTTTGTTGCGTTTCTGTAGCAAGACTGAAAAAAATGTTTTGGACTCCAGTACCTTGGAAACAGTGGCAGTCAGTTTAACTGGAGGACAAGATCACCTTTGAAAATAAAGAGAATCCAAGAGAGTAGCTAGAATACAATGATACTTAGAGAAAACTAACAGAACTAGAAGGGTTTGCCTCTTGATGCCTCAGACATACTGCCTAGAATGAACCTAAGTTTGAACATTCACTTCTCAGGCGCAAACATCATCAGCCTCAGTTCCAGCTTCTTCAGATGCATTGTAGGAATCTAGAACTCCCCTGCAATTAATTTTCATCTAATAATTTTAGTTTCTGACCTTAAACAGTTACATGGTATCACCACATGCCGTTATATGCAGAAGCTTTTTCAAGATGTTTTTCTGGCAACTGATAAAAAAATCTTGCTAACTAACCATTTTGGTCTAATTCTTTAATTTTTCCTCAGATCTTCCATTTCATATCTATTCTATTTTCATAGTCACTGTGTAACGGAGAACAATATTTTCGGTAGTTAAGGTGACATGACAAAAAAAGTAATAACCGAGTTGCATTTTGAATGTATAACAGGCATCTTGTACTGACACTAATAGATTTGAATATCATAGAATTGGGTTTTCCTGGTTTAGCTGCAAAAGCAAGTCTTGTGCCTTCCCCATCTCAGCTTAGACTGACTCCCTGGTGAGAAGGAGCTCTGCAAGGGTGCTCTGTTTCCCATCATCCATGGTCCGGCATCTCAGGGCTGATATCTCTTTCTGTTTAGTATGAAGGTGCAACAGAGAAGGTGTGATCTGAAGATCAGAGGTCTGGAGGAACAAATCAGGTATTGTGGGCATGAGTTCTGTGGGCAGGTCCTTTTTCTTCATCTTTCCAATCACAAGTCACAGGTTGCATTTACCCGCTCCTCATATGAGACCAGGGAGGGCTGTCTGACACCATCCTGACACAGCAGGGCCACAGAGATTTGTTTTCTATGTAATTCTGTTTCCCATTTCTATATCTGGATTTCATAAATAATACTTTTGTAGTGGGTTTTACTTGCTACACAGGAGACAAAGCAACATATTTCTCCTCCCCTTCGCAATACACTAACACTACGAAGAGCATATTGCTAAGATTTCCAAAGCTCCTAACAGCATCTGGAGAACCTTACAACAAATCAGTTCTTCTCCTTGCAGCTCCAGCAACTCACCCTGCACTGTGATGTGAAGAGATGTATAAAGACCATTCCATTCACATTTTTAAATGTAAGCTGGCAGGTGAAGAGAAAGCTGTCCATGGAATAAATATTAAAAAATATATGCATTCTACTTACCTCCTCAAAGAAACAGAGTTTGATTCTCCAGTATTCTTATATAGACAAATCTGGTGCTATTAAACAGGATTCGTTTAACTGAAATGTAGATCAGTTATATGTGGTACGAACATATGCGCAGAACTGTTTCAGAAGAATGCAGTCACTTTGTATAACGGCATGTGGTGATACCATGTAAACGTTTAAGGTCAGAAACTAAAATTATTAGATGAAAATTAATTGCAGGGGAGTTCTAGATTCCTACAATGCATCTGAAGAAGCTGGAACTGAGGCTGATCAGTGGAATAAATTTTTCAACACTCATAAAAATTTAATCAGGGAGAAGACTTAATAGCAGCAATGCAGTTTAGCTAACATAGTCAGATATCAATAGTTAACTGACACTGTTCACTAGGTATTTCATACACTGGGGTTCAGGTCACAAGGTATGAACATCACGTACATCAACAAATAGGTGAAGTGAACAGAGGGACTACACTTGCCTGGGAACCTCAGTCTTCAGGCCTGAACAGAAGTTGAAGTCAAATTGAGTTTGATGTGGACCAAATTAGAGTAAACTAGACATGCCTAATTTCCATTCAGAGAGTATAAGAGATTTCAGTATCAAGAGCTGGCATGACATCCATTCCATTCCCTAGTATCTACTGATGACTGACACTGCTAGAAATAGTGTTATAGGTAGGATGCTAATTGAGAGTGAAGTGAGAAGCAAAGAAGGTAATTTCCCACAGTCCACCTAGAAACCTTAGAAGAAAATGCTGTGATAAAATGGAACTACTGTTTGTTTGTCCTACAGTAAGATCTCCTGATATTAGTAATGATTTCTTTTGTAGGCCTTAGCAATTTAAGATTGAACAGCTGATAAGTCCAATGTTGAAACTCACTTTTCTCGTTTGGGAGAGTAAGCATTTTACTAATCACTTCTGTGGTGTGCAAATACCAGTGCAATTTTTATGCTACTCTTGTTTCTTTACCTACTCACTTCAACACTGATTTTTAATGTTGAACTATACTTTATAATAGATACCTACGTGTATGCAGTTAGCTTTCATCCCTATAGTACCTTAGGATTTCCACCCAAGGAACTAATGTAGTTCAGAAAATACTGGTGGAAAACACATTGAAAAGTAGGTCCTTAATCAATCAGATGTTGAACGATTCACCCGAAACCTGCAACACCCACATGCATGCCTACTCATGGAGAGATCTGTTGCCTCTTTCCAGATAACAGGCTTCCTGTGGCAATACTGTACATGCAACAGCAATAACTTCATGGATTTGTCTCCCCCAAACCCTTTTCTAAATTCCATGTCATCTTTGGGAAGAGGCATGCTGACCACTGGAGGTGGCCGCAGATCTTCAAAAGTCTGCCTGCTGACAGCAGGAGAAAGTTCTTAATGCTCCTTTCACACTGTCTAAGATATGTCCAGTCTGACTGTGCCCATGTAGCATGGGTTTTGTCCCAAGCCATAGAAGGAAAAACATGAGTGGGTTTTCACTTCAGTAAACTGATGTGAGATGACCCATCACCTTTCCTGTGTTTAAATACAATAGGAGAGGAAGATGTGTGCACCACGTAGCTCACTACAATTAGTGATGCTGTATCATCCAATCTGGTAGATGAAAAATTTTAAAGTAGTAAAACTAAGATTGGTGGTTTAGGGGCAGGGAGAGGTTGTCCTCATTATAAATAAATATTCTTTCTCAGGCTTGTCCAATCAATGCTAAAACCCAAGTAAAAGATATCTTGACTTTGTACTTTCTACCATGTCTTTAAGAAAATCACCCAGGCTCCCTTATTTTCACTGTTTAGTATGTGTCTACCACGGGAAGACGTGCAATTTAAAAATAACTTGAATAATTTGATGCTACCCTTTTTTTGTTCAATTTTACATGCAATTCATTCTGATAGAAGTCTAACTTTTTCATAGGATCATCTATTTCACTGTCAGAATTTGTTTCTCTCATGTATTCTGCTTCTGCACAGCTGAATATACTTCCTAAAAGAGTATTTCCCTACTTGGGGTCAGATAAAGACCCCTATAGTCTTCACTGAAGTTAAATCAAGGGCCAGCTATAGGGCTGACTTCATTCTCACAACAGTAGACACTCGTATTCCCAGCCCTGTTCATATAACTGTATACACGTTTTCACATTTAATTAGCTCTATAAGAATCTTAAAGTACAAGGATATAGTGGATTAGAAACTCAGATCCTGAGTCTTGCCTTGATTTTGTGTAAAGAAACACTAACAACTTCTCTCTTTTTATCCATTTGTAAAATGGATATAAAACCAGCCATGGTGATCTAGTACTACAATCTTGGCTTAATTCCATTTGAGTTTGGTAGTCTAAGCTGCAGTAGTGTACATTGCACAAGCAACATGTAGCTGTTGCTAATTCCCTATACTACTACTTTGTTCTTGTTAAAAGGACCCTAAACAGAAAAGGGTAAAAACAGGTCACATGCTTCACTCTTGCTAGGGGTATGATGTGTCTCAGAAAGTGATAAAAAATCCACAAATGCACCTAAATTTACGGGTAAGCTATGGCTTATTTAGTGTGACATCAGTAAATTTGGTGTATTTTAAATTTAACACTCTAGTATTCTGCACTGCAGAATTGCAGAAACATAGTTTCTGTAAAAACATTGAAATTAGACAAATGTCTTCTTTCATAATAATTTCAAAAGTACAAGAAACTTTTAGAAACACACTATCTCAAAATTCTGTATTTTTTCCAGTCCCAAAGGCTTATAGCTTGACTGTGGTACAGCACATTCGCATTACAGCAAATGTTGTCAATTAGATCCCACTATTTTAGTTTATATTTTCAGATTTCTAAAGCTATGTTCAGGCTATAACCCTGAGAGGCCATGGTGGAAAGTACTTCCCAAGACTTCTAGGCAACAGCATAAAACCAAATGCTCATGCAATGAGCTTGAAAATTTATCTTGGTCACTTCAGCTTTCAAATGCTTCCTGCTGCATTTTTACTTTTTATTTCTTATGCTACACGGAATTCTACTCTATGATATGCCTGTGCACTTCACTAAGTTCTGTGAGCCTGACAGTACAAATCCATAAGCGTAAGTGATTTAGGTACATTTCTATCCATTTTCTCCACATTGCTAAAAACCTATTCTTATCCTCCTGATATGCTACTTTTTTATGTATTGAATTTATACTGTAAGGATCTTAAAGCTGCCTTTTAAAATCTCTTCATTCAAAGCATAAGTTACTAATTTTCTGTGCTCTGTAACTGAAGGGGTTTGCATTTCCTCAAAAACCTCTGGCATTCATGGATTTAAGATGGAGCTGACTTGGAAAAATGACATTGTCAGAAAAATTCTACAATATAAGGATTAGAGAAATAAATCTGGCAAACTTTAGCTTTAGGAGAAAAGTCTTCCAAGCTCTCCAGAGAAGTGCTTAATGAGATTGCCTGCCTTTCCATTTCTAGGTTCCCAGCACAACTGTAATGAAGACAGAGTCCTGACTTTCCAAAACTCGTGTAAGTTATTTCTTGTGCAGCTGAATTCAGACTGCCTGTTGTTGCTGGGTTAGATGCAAAGTGTAACATGTGCTAAAACGGTTCTTTTTTTCCTGACAACTCCCACAACACATAATGTTGCATGGCCTAGGGATACATAAGTTGTTGTGGAAAAACTTGACCACAGAGAAACAGGAAAATTAAATACTAAAAATCTTGAAAAACCATTGTGTCACCTTTTGCTTTCCTATTAGCATCCAAGAGCTTTGGCACAAGCTATTTTTTTTTAAGAGGTACCATATCTCTAGGGAGAATATATGTACACACACATACACATATATGCACTCAAGAATCCAATCAAAAGTCATCATATCAATGTCTAATGCAAGCCTATACCCATTAAAATAAAACTATTGCATGTCAGTAACAACTGGCAATACTTACGAACATTTTTGTTGCATTGCATTGCTCATATGCTCTCTTTTTCTGGAATTTTCACAGCACTGCATGTTACTATTACGGGGAAACGTTTCCGAGTCTTGAAGAAATAATTGAATTGGTTTGGATTTCAACAGAAAAAATTAAAAATATTTAAAATAAAACAAGTTTTAAATGTTTAGCTGAATTGCAGCCATGATTTTCTGTGCCTCACAAGGTAGAGATGCTAGAGAAGCAAAATACAAAAAGAAATGCAGTCTAGCTAGAAAGCATGGGTGAACGGAAGTGCTTTCCTCAAGCTAATGATTTTTCAGAGCATAAGCATTTGTGTACTGGCACAAATCAAAACCTGACCTCTCAAGTAGATGCTCATTAACTTTCATTGCTGTGCCATGAATACATTCATAGGTGCTTCTTGACTCGATGTTATAGTGGCTGGGAGAGGGAAAACTGCTGTATGCCTCTTCAGCCAGCTTCTCTCCTTTGCCAGGTGTATTTGTGCTGTTTTGGGTTCCTCACTCCATGGAATATATTTGCCCAGTCAGGACTGTCCTACAGGCCCTGATATTAATGGGAAGGAAAGAAAGAAAGAAAAGGGCACCCAAACATGAGAATGAGGCACCGGGTCTTATTTACTGAGAGGTTAGCATCACATTTTTTCACTCAGGTCTTACTGGAGCTCCTGAAAACCTGTACCTTCAAAGACCACACCACCTCAGGGCTCAACAGAATGAAATTTTACTCTCCTTTCTCTCTGCTTTGGATGAGGTATTTTGGAAGTTGGCCAACTATTAAAGTTCAATGGTGAATATTTTTTAAATTACAGATTAAACTAATAAATTAGTAATATAAACTGCATGGAAAAAACCCCAGCCACCTCTGTCTTCCATTGCCATATTGTAATCACAGCTCCTAAGGTCATTTCTGTTACATGGCATAATGAGATCATTAGGTGATTTCTTAGGTTCCTATAATTATTCAGCTCAAGACAGAGCAGCTGTTATAACATAGCTTCACTCTGAGATTAATCTGCTTCTTACTATACACCCTTTACTCTATGGACAACAAAAGATGCTGATAGTTCAAATAACAGGCGTAAAATCAGTGGATTTATTTTTGGCTGATATTCAAGTATGACAGACTCTGGAGTCACCTTTTGTTATTATAAAGTGGCTGTGTTCAAGTATCTTTTTTCAAGAGTCTGCATTTCACTATACATTCAGGTTTTTTCCATACTCTAAAGCAAATCAACAACCGGGGGGTTTACTACTTATAATCATAGAATCATAGGATGGTTTTGGTTGGAAGGGACCTTTAAAGATCATGTAGTCCAACCACCCTCCCATGGGCAAGGGACATATTCAACTAGATCAGGTTGTGAAACCTGCCACTGGACACTTGCCATGATAGGGCATCCACAACTTCTCTGGGCAATCTATTCCAGTGTCTCACCACTCTCACCATAAAAAATTTCTTCCTTATGTCCAATCTAAATCTACCCTCTTTCAGTTTAAAACCATTGCCCCTTGTCCTGTCACTACAGGCCTTGGTAAAATGTCTCTTTCCATTTTTCTTACAAGGCTCCTTTATATACTGAAAGGCCACAATAAGGTCTCCCAGAGCCTTCTCTTCTCCAGGCTGAACAACCCCAACTCTCTCAGCCTTTCCTCATAGGAGAGGTACTCCTTCCCTCTGACCATTTTTGTGGCCCTCTGGCCCTGCTCCAACAGGTCCCTGTCTTCCCTGTCCTGAGAACCCCAGAGCTGGACGCAGTACTCCAGGTGGGGTCTCACCAGAGCGGAGTAGAGGGGCAGAATCACGTCCCTTGACCTGCTGGCCACGCTTCTTTTGATGCAGCCCAAACGATGGTTGGCTCTCTGGGCTGCAAGCGCACATTGCCAACTCATGTCCAATTTTTCACCCACTTCTATCCCCAAGTCCTTCTCTGCAGGGCTGTTCTCAATTCATTCATCTCCCAGTCTGTTCTGATACTAGGGCTTGCCCCAACCCAGGTGCAAGACCTTGTACTTGGCCTTGTTGAACTTCATGAGGTTCACATGGACCCAATCCTCGAGCCTGTCAGGGTTCCTCTGGATGGCATCCCTTCCCTCAAGGGGATCAACTGCGCAACACAGCTCTGTGACACCATTTTACCTTACATCACAGAAGGCTTGAATTTCATCCCAGACTGAGGTCTGTGGCAGTTTTGGAGGGCCAGAATCCAAAAAAGTCTAGAAGGAAGCACCAATGTCCAAGGGGTCAGCTATACATTTTCTGACTATTCTTGACCATGTCTCTGAAATTTATCTGCCTCACATACCCACAGGGAAATCATATTGGTATGGCTCAATTTGTCTATCTAGACTGTAGGCTCTTTAAGGCAAGAATACATCTTACCACATGTCTAGAGTTTGACCAGGGTCACTCTGAGAGGTGGTGAAGCTCTAATCCCAGGACTCATGCATGGGAAAACAGAGTTCACACAGGCTCTCCAAGCACTGGCTGCAGAGCCCCACCAGAGCCAAAGCTGGGGCTTCATCATCTCATGAATCAAGAAGGTGCTAAATCAAACACCATGAGGCCCTAATTTGGCTTTGAGCCTGTATGTGCTCCTTTAGTATAAATTTTAAAAGGACTAATATAGGATGTAGACAAAAGCATGAACTGGGCTTTTTTCCTAAAGCTTATTTCAGTGGTTTAGAAACACTGTTCCTAAAACAACGTCATGGGAAAAGAAGCACCATATCTCCCTTCACCCCTTGCACTCCAACACTGCAGATAAACACTTAAACACTCATCTGAAAAATAAACCCATTATTAAATATAATCACATTGCTGTTAAGTGAGGACTAACATTTGACAGAACTTTTTGCTAAAATGCAATCTTAGGTTTAATCCAAATGTTGAAACTGGTTTTTCAAAGCTACTATTAGCATTTGTTCTAATTTGAAACACTTTATTTCACCAGTCTTAAGTATTACCAAACAATAAGAATCTCTCACCAAAAATCATAGAAACAATGTCACAGACATCTTTGAAACTGCAGATCAGCTTAAGGTAAGAGAAAATCAGAAATTCAAGATTGTGCAAGTTTTTTTCTAACTTCACTTTCTAACTAAACTTAAGTTCAGGGTCCATCTTTAAAAAGCAGAATGACCTGGAGTCCTAATTTTTTTTTTTCCTGGCTCAGAGAAGTCAAAACACAATGTTTGCTAATGTCTTGCTCTCACAGTTACATGGAATCTGTCTGTGAAGAATACATGACATTTTTGTTTGTCACTGTGCAAACAGGCACGAGGTATAAATACTGTTTATAGACAAAGAGCCTTCAGCCTGAATTCAGTGTTAGTGTGATGGTGTTGCGAAACAGCATTGCAGTTGCCTCAGAAGCGGGTTTGCAGTGACCTCTGTAGGACAGACCTGAGACAGGGTCCATTCATGCTCCGGACTCACTTTTGAGAAGTCATAATCATGTTGGACACAGCTGCAGCTTCTCCAGCCTAATCATGGTGCAGATCTTCTGCCTACCCGTATCAGGATAAGAAAGTGCTGACCTTCAGCCCATGATACCCCAAGTGCCTGACAACTCTGCTATGGCAGTGTGGTAGAGACTGGTCCCTGGAGCCTTTAGACATATCAGTACCAGTTGTGACTACACTAAGGTTTCTGAAGAACAATTTCTATGAAACCACCTGTTTTGCTAGGTTTCAAGGTTTACAGCACACAGAGATCCCCTGGTAGCCAGGCTCCTCTGGCTCAGCTATCACAGGGAAATACAACCACCAACCACAAAACATTCAGTTCAGTCTGCCTATTGGGATTATTTTGTTAGTAACTGTGCTGCAAGACAGGGACAGTTTGTGCAGGATAAACAAAATTTTGATCTCTGGCCTCTTGAGCGTTTTTAACAGAGCAACAGTGTCTACCTGTTCCTTCACATAAAAGTCAATGGGGAGAAAGCAAAGGTGAAAACATTGAGTTGTGACTCCACAAACTTCCAATCCCAGTTTCTAAACCAAAGAGACAAGTTAATTCCAATGTATGTTCTTTGGCGAAATCTCTGACTAGTTCAGAATTTGTGCTCCTCACTGATCCAGGCAAACTGCGGTAAATTATTATTTTTCATAACTACCCTATGCAGCAGTACAGCCTTAGGGCCGATCATCTGGGAAACAGCAGTGCAGCAAAGAAGCCCAGCCAAGTCCTTGGCTGTACTAGCAAGGGCGCAGACAGCAGATCCAGGGAAGTCATCCTGCCCTGCTATTTGCTCAGCACTTGTGAGGCGGCTGTGGATTGCCGGGTCCAGTTTTGGATCCCCAACAACATAGGGAAGACATGGATACACTGGAGCAAGTTCAGCAGAGGCCCCCAGCCCTCTGTCAACCTGGAAAATGGATGGGAGATTTCGGGAGATCTGTTGCTTCTTCAACTTCATAGAATCATAGAATACTTTGGGTTGCGGCCTTTAAAGGTCATCTAGTTCACCCCACCCTGTAATGAGCAGGAACATCTTCCGCTAGATCAGGTTGCTCAGAGCCCCGTCCAACCTGACCTTGAATGTTTCCAGGGATGGGGCATCTGCCACTTCTCTGGGCAACATGTTCCATTGTTTCACCACCCTCATCATAAAAAATGTCTTCATTGTATAAATCTACCCTCTTTTAGTTTAAAACCATTACCCCTTGTCCTATCGCAACAGGCCCTACTAAAAAGTTTGTCCCCATCTTTCTTATAAGCCCCCTTTAAATATTGAAAGGCCACAATAAGGTCTCCCCGGAGCCTTCTCTTCTCCAGGCTGAACAACACCAACTCTCTCAGCCTTTCCTCATAGGAGAGGTGCTCCAGCCCTCAGAGAATTTTCATGGCCCTCCTCTGGACCCTCTCCAACAGCTCCATGTCTTTCTTATACTGGGGACTCGAGAGCTGGATGCAGTACTCCAGGTGAGGTCTCACCAGAGCAGAGTAGAGGGGCAGAATCACCTCCTTTGACCTGCTGGCCACACTTGTTTTGATGCAGCCCAAGATACGGTTGGCTTTCTGGGCTGCAGGTACACATTACAGGCTCATGTCCAGCTTCTCATCCATCAGTACCTCCAAGTCCTTCTCCGCCAGGGTGCTCTCAGTCCCTTCATCCCTCCATTTGTACTGATACCGGGTTGCCCTGACCCAGGTGCAGGACCTGCACTTGGCCTTGTTAAACCTCATGAGATTCACATGGGCCCAATTCTCAAGCTTGTCCAGGTGCCTCTGGATGGCATCGCGTCCCTCAGGCATGTCAGCTGCAGCACTCAGCTTGGTGTCATCTGCAAACTTGCTGAGGGTGCACTCAATCCCACTGTCTCTGTCATTGATGAAGATATTAAACAGTACTGGTCCCAGTACGGACACCTGTGGGACACAGTACAGACAAGTGGGATCACTTGTCACTGATCTCCATCCAGAGATTTAGCCGTTGACCACTACTCTCTGGATGCAACCATCCAATCAATTGCTCCTCCTNTCATGGAAAGTGGCTTGGCAACTACATCGGCCAACTCCCTCAGGACTCTGGGAAGCATCTCATCAGGTCCCATAGACTTATGTATGTTCCTCAGGTGGTCTAGAACCTGATCTTCTCTTACAGTGGGAGGGACTTTGCTCCCCCAGTCCCTGTCTTGCGGTCCATCCACTCAAGAGGTGTGGGAAGAGAGGTTGCCAGTGAAGACTGAGGCAAAAAAGTTGTTGAGTACCTCAGCCTTCTCCTCAGCCTCCTCCTCAGCCTTCTGTGGTTACCAGTTTCCAGTCGTGTTCATCAGGGGGGTATGCTTTCTTTGACCTTCAGCTTCCTCATGGAACGACATAGAGAAGGCAGAGACAAACTCTTTTCAGAAGTGCGCATCAATAGATGAAAAGCAAGAGACACAAGCTGGAGCATTGAAAGTTCAGACTAGAAATAAGTAAAATGTTTTTCACCATGAGTGTGGTCAAACACTCCGGAACAGAGAGGCTGTGGAGTCTGTCTGCCTGTACAAGGCTTTGAGTAACTTGCTGTAATTGACCATCGGGGGTGGACAGGGTGATCTCCAGAGGTGCTGGCCAGCTTCAGCCACTTGTGGTTCTTTGAAATGGCTTCTACACAAGAGCATGCCAAGAAACTCAACACTGAATTTTTTAATTTGCTGCTGTTTAGCACAAACCAACTAAAAGCAATATCTATGCAGTTCCTAACTCTAGATTCTCAGAACAGA
Source organism: Balaeniceps rex (assembly GCA_013401315.1). Classification (NCBI taxonomy): domain Eukaryota; kingdom Metazoa; phylum Chordata; class Aves; order Pelecaniformes; family Balaenicipitidae; genus Balaeniceps; species Balaeniceps rex. The sequence goes on along the minus strand of VYZW01056973.1, from coordinate 3,459 downwards.
AATGCTGCACTGGTGAGTACCATGTGCCTCATGGTTGTGAAATGCAAAAACTTCAGGCAGCACTCAGAATTCTGAGGCTATAAATGACTAAGATAAAAAATGTTGCATACTTTTTCCAGCTGTAATTACCATGAGCAGGCACTCAATTTCCATGAAGATACCATCAAGATATACTGAACTGAGAAATGCATATTGAACTGAGAGATCTATATCAATCTTTCCTTTACTAAACAATATTTATTTTGAAAGATAAGTCATGTCAGTGCTGAAAAACCCCACAGTTAATAGGTGTATTTAAGTGGTTTTAAGTGACAATACAGGTGGTGAAAGGATGATCTCTATTTACAGATTAAGAGCCTGGCTGAGCCTGGTTATATTTACAGCCTCTCTCAGCAACCTTAAGGTCAATACTGCAGTCTTTGCCTTGAGACCTACCAATGAGCAGCACTTAGGCAGTCACCTGGAAGATCAGCAGGAACAGAAAAGCTGTTTTCTTGCACCAGCACTTATCTCGCAAGTTCACATCATCATGCTTCGCAAAATACATTGCTAATCCCAGAGCAAACTGGGTGATCATCTTGCCAAACGAGGAACAGGGAGCATACCAGGAAGAGGGGCTTCCTGCACCACACAGGAAACTAGTGCCTGAATCTTGTTAAAGACCATATATCTGTTATTGAATCAAACCTCCACAGACAACCACAGCAACACCAGCACTGTCCACCCAGCAATCTGGATTTCACAGCCTACCATGTTTTTTTTTTCTTCCCAGAGTCCCAGTTGGGCATTACCAACACAGCCCAAAGACCTAAGTCATCAAGTAACTCCAATCTCCTAATCGGCCATCAAGGCAGAAGCCCATAATGACATCCACTGGACACAGCCTGCTTGCATGGCTTGTACTGCATGAACAGAGTTGCTTCTTGCCATTTTGTTCCTCTCCAGCTCCTGTATAGGATACTACCTGGTCCCTGCCCAAGCACATCCCTATCCACACTCCCATTGGAAGCAGAAGGTGCTGCACCCAGCTGCACCACTGCTGAACAGTCAATAAGCTCTTCACTCAGCTGTTGCTCACCTACATTGAGACCTACAGGCCAAGTGAATAATAGGGCTTTTTATTGGAATAAAGTGTAGGCCCATGCCTCCCCATGCTTTCTCACAAGTTAGTCAGGGCTCCACATACAAGGGCTGACTTGTGGAGAGGGGTGTCCCAGGTTGTGTATGAAAAAAGTGATTCAGGAATAGCCAAGCTCTAGAAGACATTGGCAGGGATGCCACAAGGACTAGTGAAATAGAGACAGGACAATGTGTCACAACAAAAGATGCCCTGTGTGGTGGTTGGCATGACTAGGGTGGCATGGAAGACTTTAGTGGCTTCAAATGTGAACACCAATTTCAGCATAAAGCATTCTCACTAGGCTGGAGGTATGGTTGAAAAAAAAAGTGTGGACAGAGAAATGCTTATTTACCCAGGGCCTTAACCTTAATATCTGTTAGCCAAATTAATATAATAGTGCAAGAGATGGAATTCAGAAATCCAATCACTTTCACAAATACTCCTTTAGTTTGTTTGCACACCACCGATTTTTAAAAGCCATTTCTCCCAGGGCTCCCCTTTTCTTGGTGTTCTCTCATCAGTGAAATGAAGTTACTCAGCAGATCAGGATCTTCTTGGGAAAAGAATTTGGATCTCTGAGCATAATTTTCCGCATTAGAACAACAGATCCACTAATACATTATCCTATCACAGCTGATACGCAACAATATTAAGTCTCTAGTTTTTCTTCCTTTGACGTTCAAATAGCCTGCAAGTAGGACTGCTTCACAAACAGCTTATGGTGACCATGGTATCTGAGACTGGGCAATACCTTACTCAAAGTTCCCACTGTGGAATAACCACTCAGCTGATCCTGCAGCATTTTTTTCACATTTGGTTCACATCCTCCCTTCTGAGTGGTTGCCTACAACCCTGCAGAAGACCAGAAGCCCTACTTGGCCAAGTATCTGAAGTCTGTCCCCTAGCCATGCCCTGATCATATTTATATGGTGTACCTGTAGATGTTTCAAAACACTTTTTTCACAGAAGGCTCTTCTCTGCTGCTTCAAGCTACCTGTGAGACGACAGTAAAGCCTTCCCTAAATGCTGATAACTTTTCTTGAGCATCACTGTTCCCAGAGAAAATCTTACCCCTAATGCTCATTTTCACAGCAGGTCTGTATAAAATCTTTGTAACTTGTCAAACATTTAATATAAAAAGCTGCTATGACTTGGTTTAGGCTTTTTTTTTTTTAAATTTTGTATGGAAGCTGTGCACTGATGTAATGGCTTTAAGGCTAGGCTGTCTTTGTGTGAACAGGTTAGACGTGATGTTAAACTTTCTTCACAGAGAAACCAAGTTACATCTTAGATGTGGCATGAATGAGGATCCCTGCATGGACAAATAGTGATGACATGCAGTGGCAGAAGTTTGATATATCTGAGATGGGAAAGACACTTCTGGCAGGTGAAGCAGTCCCTTTGATAGAGTAGGATGGAGTAAGGTCTAGAGTAAGATGTCCGGCCTGAAGACACATCTGTACTGCAGCAGCTACCCTGACATTCGGTATGCTTGTCAAAATTCTGCTGTTTCATTTTAATTTGTTGCTGTTTCCCTGTTCCCTTCATAGACTTAAAAAAAAAAAAAAGAAGAAGAAAGGAAGAACGGAAGACAAAACTTGATATAAATCAAGTGTTGAACAGCTGGGGAGGGAGGTAAGAGTTTCCTTTTTAGTCTAAAGGAGGAGGAGAGTAACATGAGAGGACGCCAGAATCTGCCATTTGGCTAGAGAGTTCTCACTAAAACCCTCGGAGACACTCCTTTAGTTATGTAAAAAGTAACAGGAACCCAGGTATTCCTGACTCATTGCTAGCTCCAAGCTCTCTTACTTCGTCTGAAAGGAAATGCCTAGTACCTGGCTTTGCTCAGTTGCCTACTCGGCAGAGTTCTCCTTGCCCTGCCTCTTCAGAGGGGCAAAGAGCAGCTAACCACTGCAGCAATTGCTTTTGCAGCTGTAAACTTGTTAACAGGCCTCACTGACTAAACACGTGTCCTGGTTTCGGCTGGGATAGAGTTAATTTTCTTCCTAGTAGCTGGCATAGTGCTGTGTCTTGGATTTAGTTTGAGAATAACAACACACTGATGTTTTAGCTGTTGCTAGGTAGCGCTTAAAAAGTCAAGGACTTTTTCAGCTTCCCATGCTCTGCCAGGTGCACAAGAAGCTGGGAGGGGGCACAGCCAAGATAGTTGATCCAAACTGACCAAAGGGCTATTCCATACCATATGACGTCATGCTCAGTATATAAACTGGGGGGAGTTGGCCGGGGGGCTGCAATCATTGCTCAGGACCTGGCTGGGCATCAGTCAGCAGGTGGTGAAAAATTGCATTGTGCACCACTTATTTTGTATATAATAATAA
>VYZW01056972.1:0-12103 GCA_013401315.1 Balaeniceps rex | reverse complement strand
AGCCCCCCATGGAATGCTGGAAAAAGGTGCCATCTGTTCTTTACCACCGTTGGTGTAAATTTGTACTCCAGATTGATGCACCATTAGTTACAGTAGCTACATGTACTGTTATTTATAAATGAGCATGAGGTATAGTGACCTCCCCAATCCCATGTGTAATTGGTATTATTTTTCCAAGTTAGCTCTAAGGCTAATGAAACGTTAAGGTCTTGTGCAAAAAATGGCAAAGGATCTTCAGCTGACTTAGGGGTGGGTAGGCAAACCATAACTGAAGTTAAGTTCATCATTCAGGAGAATCTTACCGTCATTTTCAGCACTACACTGTCATTCAGGTCTTGCTCATCGTCGAAGTTCAATGTTGCTCCACTCCTCAGGAGGGATAGAACGGCGATGGTTGTGCACCCTGTCATTTCCTGGAAGAGAATAGAAAGAAACCGAACCTCAGTGGTCGGATATAGCTGGGATAAAGGCTAAAACGCGGGAATTATCCATTGAGCATCGATATGCTGGGTCTTCCCATTCCCATAACTTCCCCAGTGGTTATTAACAGTAACACTTTGGATATATTCAGGAATGGGTAAAACACCAAACCACCCTCACAATGCTTAGACCATCTGATCTCCGGTGGCAGTGCTAACAGCTGTAGCCATCGACAGTCCTGATACCACCTCTACTCCTACTAAAATATATCTCTTCCCATGGGATGGCCTCAAGGGGCCATCAAGTCAATCTGCCAGGTGCTCCAAAGAGCCTTGCCTTGTTTAATATGCTGGGCCAGAGCTTGATTCGGGTGATCAGTCTTGAGCCTTATTTGGCATTGTGGGCAAGCAGTGAGGATTGCCTCACAGGTTTTCACAGACACTGGCCAACCCCTAGATGGGCATTCATGGTAGAGATCTGCTTTCCCTGTGTGGCCTCAACGTGCAGCTATTCGGCTAGTTGATCCCAATCTTCCTTTTCACTAGCGACTGCCCTGATCCGAGCTAAGTGGTCTACTTGGTGGGTCAATTTTGCAGCAGGGGTTCCATTCTGTGTGTGGCCCTTTACCCACCCCACCTTCAAAGGTTGGGATCTCCCCATTGCCAGTCCTCTGTTCTCCACACCTTCCTGTGACTCACTTCCCATTTACTAGCTTCGCGCTGACATATTCATTCCACAGCGCCCTTGTAGGTCGCGTAGGAATCGGTATAATTGACGGTAGCACCATTTTCTGCGGCCGGTAGGAGAGCTTGCAATTGTCCTGCTTGTGTGTTGCCTTCACCCTCTTCTTTGACTGTCATCCCGGTGCCAATTTCTAATGCTACTGCCTTATATTGCCACCTGGTTCCCACTCGATGACCGGATGCATCAGTAAACCATACTCCCTGCATGTCTGAGTTTGCCATGAACTCGGGCGCTTCCTTAATTGGAGAGGGTTTATGGGGTTCACCTAACAAGGTTGGGTCTGGGTTTATGGGTTGTTGTAACTTGGAAGCCTTAGTCGGGCCTTCTTTGAGTGGAAGCAATTGGCTGACCCCTTCTAGGTATGTGTACCATTTCCGAACCATGGCCTTTTGAGCTACTTCCTTGGGAGGGGGCGATCCATTAAGGATCGAATATAAGAGGGGAAAAGAGCCCTGTACTGTGACATCTTGTACTGTGTGCAACTCCTCAGCCTCTTTAACCGCTCTAGTGAAGGAAAGGACCTCTTTTTCCCAATCTAAGTACTGTTGTTTGGTCTCCTTGAATGAGGTGGAGGAGTCCAACAAAGGCCTTGCCGGTCCCTGCAGTCCCTTTTGGAACACGCCACAGTATGAGACATGGGTGGCAAAACCCCACTGCACTCTTAACAGATCTAGTGGGTGCAGTGGGCCTAGCCCCTGGTAGGCCTTGAGTTCATCCTTCAGGATAGAAGAGCTTCTGTGTGTTGCGGAGTCCAATCCCATTCCCTATTCTTTCAAAGCAAGTCATACAGAGGGTGGGCAATCGCTGAAAACCCCTGTATATGTATCCTCCAATAGCCCAATAGGCCCATCAGCTGCTGTAATTCTGTTTTACTGCTTGGAGTCTGCCCCTTCTTGATAGCTAACAGGGTATCGTCAGGCACTGCAATTGCTCCAGCTATCCACCAAGCTCCCAGGAATTTGACTTCTTGGCCAGGACCTTGGCATTTAGAAGGTGAGTTACCTAGCCCATTCTTAGTCAACAGGTTCCAGATGGCTCCAGTCACTTGCCCTATCTGGTCTTTGTTATCTCCACCAACTAGGATATCATCTATATATTGATATATGTGGACCCCTGGTGGCAATTCCACAGTATTGAGGAGCTTGGGTAGGACATTGTGGGCAATAGTGGGGGAGTGTTTGTATCCTTGTGGGAGTCAATTGAAGGTATATCGTGTCCCTTCCCAAGTAAAAGCAAACTGGGGTTTATCCTCCTCCCTGAGGGGAATCATAAAAAACATATCCTTAACATCTAGGGTGGCCATCCATGGGTGGGTGGCTGCCTGTATTGCCATCACTATTGAAGTTATGCTCGGGGCGGCATAACAAAGGCCTGGTCTTTATCAGGGCAGGTGCATCTGCCACACCTGGAAAGAAGAGTAATGACACAGACTCAATAGTCTTACTCTTGTAGTTTTCAGTTCTCCTTAAAAAGCAGGTGTGTGCTTCTTCACTTGTGCCGTGCAGTGATTAAAAACAAAAAAAAAAAGGAAACACAAAGTCCACCCCTGAAACTTCCTCTGAAATTAGAGGTTGGTGAGACACATCACATTTTCTGCCTCTTCCTTTGTCTTGCTTTCTCTTAAACTTGTTTGTAGCACTGTAATAAATTCTTTGCTTTCACTAGAGCCAAGACAATGAAAGAATTTTTTGGGGGGCCAGTCTTCTCAGGCTGAGATGTCCATGTAGACATACTCAGTCACAAAGGCCTCGCTGCAAAAGGACTAACGGATGGGTGCGTGGTTAGTGACAGTTCTCCCTTATCCACAGTGCTGTCAGACACATCAGTGAATGATGCTTTGGAGGGGTTTCAGGTCAGTAGTAATTACAGAATAATAGTATGATCATTACTGCGGTAGTCTGAGGGTATGAGAAAAACAAAGATTTGGCGGGAGGAGAGGACACTTTTTATTAGCTGTTGGATTTTTTTTTACAACGCGGTGTTTGTGGGTTACTGACAAGATGATCATGGAGGTGGCGGCTGAGATTCTGTAATGGAAATTCTTTTGGTCTGGAACTGAAGCCCAAATCACCAAAGCACTGAAGCCCAATCTGGAAGCATGCAGTTTCTTTCCTTACAACAGAAGATAATTCAGTTAGGGGGAGAGCCTGTTTGGAAGTTTTAGTAGTTTGGGGTCAGAGGCCAGTTGGGGGCTGGGGCCCTCGGGGGAGGGGGCTGCTTCTGCTCCGTGCACTTGACCTGGCACTCACAGCTGGGAATGGGCTTTCCAAAATCCTGCTGGAAGGAGGCCAATGTGGGACCTGTGGCCGAACTGGGGGACACTTCTCTTGTAGGAACAGGATTTAACAGCAGAGGGGAGGCAGGACGAGAGGGCCCATGAGGTCAAAAAGTGCATCAGACAGCCAGCGCAGTCTCGATGAGAGAAAAGGGAGAAGAGAAGGAGATGCAGGTGACCTGGCTGGGACAATGCTTCTGAGGTAACATCTGCCACACAAACACAAAGACAGACAGAGGCATTGGTGGAGTGGGTGAGAAAGGTGCCTGGGAGAGAGGAGAGCATGGGGAGATGGGAGACAGAGAGGGCGACGGAGGTGAAAAAGCCAGGGTGTTGGCAGCTAGGACGCTCCTGCTATGCAGGTGTTTGTGAGGTCACTGATGGCTGAGTAGGTGTTAGGCCAGGTGCAGGCCCTGGGCTTGTGCAGGTGCTTGTGAGGTCACATGAACCCAAGTAGGTGATGGGGGAGGAGCAGGCCCCAGGCTCGTGCAGCTTCTTGTTATCTCATATGGACCTGAGTAGTTGATAGGGCAAGAGCAAGCCCCTGGCTTGTACAAATGCTTGTGATGTCACATATATCTGAGATAGTGATAGGGTGGGAGCAGAAATCTTCCTTGTGCACCTGCTTAGGGTGTCACAGGTACCTGAGTAGTTGAGAGAGGGGGAGCAGGCACCAGGCTTGTGCAGGTGCATGTGATGTCATAGGTGGCTGAGTAGGTGATAGGGCAGGAGGAGGATCTAGCATTTACAGCTGCTTCCTATGTCACTGGTTGCTAAGTAACTGGGTATGAAGGGACACCTGGCTTATCAGGAGCTTGTCATGTCAATGGTGGCTCTGTAGCTCTTAGGGTAGGAGCAGGCCCTGGCTTGTGCAGCTGTTTATGTTGTAACCGATGGGGGAGTAGCTGATAGGCTAGGAGTATGCACCTGGCTTGTGCAGCTGCTTCTGTTGTCATACGCGCTTCAGTAGTTAGAGGGCAGGAGAAAACTCCTGGCTTGTCCAGCTGCTTCTGATGTCATAGGTGGCTGACTAGGTGATAGGTTAGGAACCCGGACTGTGCTGATGCTTATGATGTCATAGGTGGATGAGTTCATGATAGGGTAGAAGGAGGCACCTGGTTTGTTCATGGGCTTGTGATGTCACATGTGCCTGAGCAGGCAATAAGACAGGAGCAGGCCCTTGGCTTGTGCAGATGCTTATGTTGTCACTGGTAGCTTAGGAGGTTTGAGACGAGGAGCAGGCCCCCAGCTTGTGCAGGTGCTTGTGATGTCACCTGATCCCAAGGAGGTGGTAGTTTAGGAGCAGGCCCCTGCCCTGTGCACCTGCTTATGTGGTCACTGATGGCTGAGCAGTTGATAGGGCAAGAGTATGCAACCGGTTATGCAGGTTCTCGTGATGTCATAGGTGGATGAGTGGGTGATAGGGGAAAAGGAGGCACCTGGCTTATGCAGCTGCTTGCAATGTCACATGTGCCTGAGTAGCTAATAAGGCAGGAGTATGCACCTGGCTTGTGCAGCTGCTTGTGATGTCACTGGTAGCTCTGTAGCTGTCAGGGCAGAAGCATGCAGCTGGCCTGTGCAGGTGCTTGTAATGTCACACGTCCATGAGTAGGTGATAGAGCTGAAGCAGGAACCTTCTACATGCAGACGGTTATGGTGTCTCATGAGCCTGAGTAGTTAATAGAGCAGGAACTAGCTCCTGGCTTGTGCAGGTGCATGTGATGTCATAGGTAGCTGATTAGGTGACAGGGTTTGAGCAGGCCCCTGGCTGGTGCAGCTACTTGCGATGTCACTGGTGGCTGAGGAGGTTTCAGACCAGGAGCAGGCCCCTGACTTGCGCAGGGGCATGTGATGTCTCTGCTACCTGCATACGTGGTAGGCTAGGAGCGTGGCCCTGGCTTGTGCAGTGGCTTGTGATGTCATAAGTGCCTGAGTAGGTTATAGGGCAGAACGAGGCAGGTGGCTTGTGCATGTGCTTGCAATATCAACTGTACTTTTATATGGGACAGGGCCGGAGCAGACCCACGGCTTGTGCAGCTGCTTGTGATGTCACTGGTGGCTCTGTAGTTATTAGGGCAGGAACATGCAGCTGGCCTGTGCACGTGTTTGTGATGTCATATGTACATGGGTACATGAGTACATATGTTTCCACCTGGGACAGGACAATCCTGGCTATATGTACAAAGTGGGGGAGGAGAGGCTAGGGTCAAGCCCCACAGAAAGAGATCTGCGGGTTTGGGTGGATGGCAAGTTGAATATGAGTCAACAGCGTGCCCTGGCAGCCAAAGGGCCAGTCATGTCCTGGGGTGCATCAAGCACACAACAGCTAGCCGGTCAAGGGAGGTGATTATCCCACTCTGCACTGCACTGGTGCGGCCCCATGTCGAGTGCTGTGTGCAGTTTTGGGTGCCTCAATAAAAGAAGGGCATCAAACTATTGGAGTGTTTCCAGAGGAGGGCGACCAAAGTGGTGAAGGGTCTCGAGGGCAAGACTTACGAGGAGCGGCTGAGGTCTTGACTTGTTCAGCTTGGAGAAAAGAAGGCTGAGGGGTGACCTCATCGCAATCTACAACTTCCTCAAGGTGGACAGCAGAGGAGGAGGTGCTGATTTCCTCTCTCTGGTGACCAGCAATAGGATACGAGGAAATGGAATGAAGCTGCATCAGGAGAAGTTCAGGTTGGACATTAGGAAAAGGTTCTTCACTAAGAGGGTGGTTGGTCACTGGAACAGGCTCCCCAGGGAAGTGGTCATGGCACCAAGCCTGTCAGAGTTCAAGGAGCGTCTGGACAATGTTCTTAGTCATATGACTAAGTTTTTACATAGTCCTGTGAGGAGCAGGGAGTTGGACTCGATGATCCTTATGGGTCCCTTCCAACTTGAGTTATTCTATGATTCTGTGATCTGCAAACTTGGTGAGGGTGCACTCAATCCCACTGTGTATATCATTGATTAAGATATTAAACAGTATTGGTCCCAGTACAGACACTTGAGGGAAACCACTCATTCCTTGTTTTCACTTGGACACAGAGCTATTGACTGCTACTCTTTGGACATAGCCATCCAGCCAATTCCTTATCCATCTATCCATCAAACCAATAACTCACCAATTTATAGGTAAGAATGTTGTGGGGGACCATATCAAAAGTCTTACAGAAATCCAGATAGGTGAAATTCGTAGCTCTTCCCTTGTCCGCTGATGCAGTCGCTCCATTGTAGAAGGCCACTAGATTAGTCAGGCAAAATTTACCCTTGGTGAGGCCTTGTTAGCTGTCTCTAATCACCTCCCTGTCTTCCATATGTTTCAACAGATATTCCAGGAGGATCTGCTCCATGATCTTACGAGGCACAGAAGTGAGGCTGACTGGTTAGTAGTTCTCAGGATCCTCCTTTCTACCCTTTTTTAAAAATGGGCATGATATTCCCTTTCTCCATTCATTGAGGACATCCTGTGATCCAGGAACACCTTGATAATCATTGCCCTATTCCTTGATTGTACCATCAATGGGATGAGTAAAGAATAAGGGAGAGAAGAACCAACAGAGTTAGGGAGTAGAGACACACAAATGCAGACCTTGGTGTGACATGCTTCATATTCATGCTCTGCCTGTATCTACCAGATGGAGACGGGACAGACCTTGCCTCAACACAGTGGTGGCAACCAGTCACTGGCCCACAGAAACTGAGCCTGTCTGAGATGCCCTGGGTGGTCAGTGGCACACCTGCTCTGAATGGGAATAGCTTTCCTGTGCTGTCCCTGCCAGACAAATGCAGTTGTGCTGTAGAGCCCTGTCATTTCATGTAGCACTACAGGCCTGGATTTAGCCATGGTACTGAGCAGCTTCCCTCAATTAGGTTAGGTAATGGAGGGATGTACCTGAGACAAATGCCATTATTAGTGGAAGCCTAGTAAATACAGCTGATGGAGAAGAGAAGGAGAAAGACTGAGCTCGCCCTATGGCAATGACTACATTTGGTCAGCTGACTATCTCTACAGGTTCTGGACAAGAACCTAATGAGGAGGGACAGGTTTTGTTGTCCTAAACATGGTCATCTGCTGACATTTCATTTGGCCAAAGGAATTCCCTACCAGGCTCAAAAATACTGCTCCCAGAAACTGCCCTGTTTCAGCATTGCTCCATTAGACCTTGAACCTACCTGCATGTCTCTTGGACCACCTGTGACACCTCAGATGTCACCAGGTGTTTGTGTCTGAACAGCTCACTCCTGGCCTCCATCTCCATTTAACTAATGGCAATGGGAGCTGAGACAAGTAGCTCCCAGGCAGCAGGTGCCTATTTTGTGCCCACCTGAACTGAGGCAAGAGGATTCCCACCTCCTGTGGGTTTGTGGCAGCCACAGGTGAGAGCTGAGTCCCCTTCCAGCCCCAGGACTACAAACCCAGGATGAGATGCCTCGATTGACTCGCCTGACTCCCTTCCTTCAGTGGGGGTAAAGGAGACCCCTCCCTGTCACTGCCTGGGAGTCCTGTCTAATACTGAGACAAGGAAAGGTGATTCCTATGCCCAAGTCTTTTTGTATTAGGAGAAATTACTCTGCTGGAAAGAAGTATTTCTCCCCAGCTGAGGGGGGGAACATCAGTGATAACTTCCATCTGGTTCAGGGTAGCTTCCCCTGGAGCCCCAGGGACACCTTGAGGGAGCCCAGAGAAAGTGTTGCCTTGGGCTAGTCCTCTGCTCTTGTGCTGGGCTGGGCTCCTGGGATGCAGGGAGCTCATGGCAACCAGGCAGCACTGCAGAGACAGCTCTGCCCAGGAACAGCTGCTCTGCAAAGCACAGCAGGGCTGAGGGCACTGCCTGCAGGGACTGAGGGGAGAGGAACGAGGCAGAAAGAAGTTAAAGACAGTCCTGGGTGGGAGGACAGGTGAGAGCTCACTGGGGAGAAATCTGCGCAGCCCCTGACACAGCAAGTCTCTGGCTATAGGGCAATTCAGCTGTAGTTGCTGCAGGGGTCTCCTGAAGCTGGCACATCCTGCAGTAGATAGGACCTGGCAGGATGGCACACTCAGTTTCTTCATTGTGGAGGAGGATGGGCTCTCCCACAGGAGGATTTCCCTCCACATCACCAGAGGTACAGGGCAAGACAGCTCCTTTCTCCCAGGATTGGTTGCGGGTGTGTGAAGGTGGGGTGTGCACCCAAGGATTCCCAGGGCTGTCCTCCTGAGCAGGGTCCCTGTACCCCAGGGGGCTGTGTGCTGGGTCAGGGACTCTGCCACCTGCCAGGGTCAGCACTCAGCCTGCCCAGGGAGCTCCCCACAGCTCTGTGGGGATGAGCGCTGGGTGGAAGGAGTGACCTGGCAGAGCAGGGACCTTGGGCTGTCGAGAGGGTGCTGTGTGGGTCAGGGCTGCTCACAGCTCACCCCCAGGGCATTTCCAAAAGGACTTCTCAATAAGGACATCAAGGTGGTGATTACCTGAAAAGGAAGGAATCTCTGCTTTCTGTCCTCTACTCTTGACTGGCTGGGTGGGGAATGGAAGATGGAAATTCGTCTTTCAATTATGGAGGAGGTGCTGAAGCTCCAAATCTTTTTCACTTAGCGAGGAAAGTCAATACTCTCTGGATTACAGACAGCACCAGCATCTCCTTTCCAGCCTCATCAGGGCTGGTCTGACTTTCTCATCAGAATCTGCACACACATAGAGATGTCCCTGGGCAGTGCCCTGCTGCCAGGAGGTATGTGCAAGGAAGAGCTGAGCACACAGCGGGTGAGATGGGCTCTCTGAGCAGTGACAGGGAGGAGACATGGGGACAGAGAAACAGCTCGTGACAGGGACAGCTCCAGGCAGTGGAGACACGGTCAGGGAGTGAGAGGGAGCTACTACCAGAAGTGCCATCAGAGGGGGAACTCGGGCACCTCCTTGCCATCCCTTGCAGTATTGATGCCTATCCCTTAGCAATGCTCCCAGTCTCCTCTTCCACCCAGCACAGCTTCTGTCCTCAAGGCTGGGGCATCTCGGGCTGAGTTGCTTCCTTGGCAGCCCAGCTTCCGAGAAGGAGAAGCTCCTGAGGGCCTGTCTGTGTCTTCCTGTTCTCCCTTGGCAGGAGCATTGGGGCATGTCTTCTTGTCCCCCCGCTGCCTCTGCCACCCTTGTTCTTCCCCTCAAACTCTCTGCAGTTGGGGTTTCAGCTGCAGCTCAGACACTGACGCTACAAGTCCTGCCATGCAGATCTCTCCATAGGAAAAATTCCCTAAACCCATTGTACCCCTGGGGCTCTGGGAAATGCAATGTATGGGACTGGGGAATGAGCTCATTCTGTCCCAGTCAGAGCAGCTTTAGGACATCCAAGTGCTTCCCTGGCACTATCATGCTGGAGGATGTTGAACACCTCTTCCACATCGCAAGTGGATTATATCTGATCCATAAAGTAAATACCAGAACTATTCATATTTAGAATAGTCTATTTATTCTAAATATGAGAACTTGTCCCCCCCTTTCCCAGCTATCAATGCTGTAGGGCAGGGCTGGGAGCCCATAGAAAGAGGCCCTGCTCCTCACAGCGCACTCGGAAAGCACAAACCACAGCTGCAACCAGGGAGATGACCAAAGGTCCTGCCGAAAAGGAGAGAGGCAATTTGCGTTTGTGTGGCCAGGTGGGGGTTGCAGAGGGGTGGTGGTTGAAGATGGGAAGAGAATTCCTCAGAGAAAAATGTCCTAACTTGTCAATGTGCTCTCCTCCTTCCACAGTCACCCATGCCCAGAGGCAGCAGATGTCCAACAGCAGCTCCCAGTTCCTCCTCCTGGCGTTCACAGGCACCCGGGAACTGCAGCTCTTGCACTTCTCAGTCTTCCTGGGCATCTACCTGGCTGCCCTCCTCGGCAATGGCCTCATCATCACTGCTGTAGCCTGTGACCACCGTCTCCACACCCCCATGTACTTCTTCCTCCTCAACCTCTCCCTCCTTGACCTGGCCTCCATCTCCACCACTGTTCCCAAATCCATGGCTAATTCCCTTTGGGACACCAGGGCCATCTCCTACTTGGGATGTGCTGCCCAGCTCTTTCTGTTTGCCTTCTTGGTAGTAGCAGAGTATTGTCTTCTCACCATCATGGCCTATGACCGCTATGTTGCTATCTGCAAACCCCTGCACTATGGAACCCTCCTGGACAGAAGACCTTGCCTCAAAATGGCAGCAGCTGCCTGGGGCAGTGGGTTTCTCAATTCTCTCCTTCACACTGTCAATACATTTTCAGTACCCCTCTGCAAGGGCAATGCTCTGGATCAGTTCTTCTGCGAAATCCCCCAGATCCTCAAGCTCTCCTGCTCACACTCCTACCTCAGGGAAGTTGGGCTTCTTGTGTTTAGTTTTTCTTTAGCTTTTGGGTGTTTTATTTTCATCGTGCTGTCCTATGTGCAGATCTTCAGGGCTGTGCTGAGGATCCCTGTTAAGCAGGGACGGCACAAAGCCTTTTCCACATGCCTTCCTCATCTGGCTGTGGTCTCCCTGTTTATCATCACTGCCATGTTTGCCCACCTGAAGCCCCCCTCCATCTCCTCCGGTGCCCTGGACCTGGTGGTGGCAGTTCTGTACTCGGTGGTGCCTCCAGCAGTGAATCCCCTCATCTACAGCATGAGAAACAAGGAGCTCAAGGATGCAGTGTGGAAACTGATGACTGGATGTTTTTCAGAAGGAATAAACTGCCTGTTTTCTTCTGCATAGCATTCATAATGTAACTCATTACAGGCCTAGCCTGCCTTCTAATGGTTTTTTGTTTGAGGGGGGGGCTTTTTTTCTTCTGATAATGTTGTGCACAATGAAATTTTATTATTCATTATTCATCCCTCTTCTAATTCACTGTTTACCTGTTGAATTTGACCCAGAGACTGTGTAAATGAGGAGTTGTGCTCTCCGTGTATTTAAATAAAATAAAGGACCCTGCAGCTACTTGTTTGAGACCCTTCCCCTGAGACCTTTGTAAAGCTGCAGGCAGAGGTGGAGGGAAAAAGAAGAGTCCCGGCACAGCAGCACTGCCAGGGAGCACCAGAATTTGGTCTTTTCACAGCTGCTCTCTTTCCACTTCTACACTCTCCTTCTGATCCCCTGTGTTGGTGTAAGGCCTGAGTGCTCTTGCAGCTTGGTCACAGTCCTGCTGTGTTTTAGTCCTGTTACTGCAGTAAGAGACAGGCAATGAACGCTTCTGTGATAGAGCTGACCTCCGTAACACCATTTCCATCATGAAAGGGGATCTCCTTAGCACAGTACCTGAAGGCTTATGTCTTCTTCCAAAGTTGCTCTCAAGAACGTGCCCAAGGAATAGAGTCTAAAGAGGCTCATTGCTTTGCTTGTTCTCCATGGGCTCGGTGTGATGAGATCGTGGTCCCAGTATGGCCTTCAAGGAACTAAGGCCTGGTTCAGGTGTTGCTTGTTGGTGACCAGCGCCCATGCAGATGGCAAATGGTCTCCAGTTAACCTTCCTGGGGCTCTACAACATGTGATAGGGTTGATGGCAGGTGACTGTTTTTCTGGAGGGACTTGGGAACTGCCAGGAGAACACAGGGGATCTGCAGGGACAGTGTAGGCCAGGGAGTCAGGAGTGAATGGACCCCACTGAGCACGAGCCTTTCCAGTGTGGTGTCCTGTGAAACAACATAGCCAAGTTTGGAATGTTTCAAACACTTTATGGGTAGAAGGCCTTGGAGCTTGCT
>VYZW01056969.1:22035-35050 GCA_013401315.1 Balaeniceps rex | reverse complement strand
CAGTTTGCAAACAACTGCAAGGAAATCTCCCATTTCTGCTGCTGACCTGAGTATGTTAGCACTTGACACTATGTTATTAACCATAGAAGTTCTACTGTCAAGTGGGACACATGGACACCTGGTACCAGGAGTTTTTTGGTCCTAATGGGGACAGTAGAATTTTCTCAAAAAAATAGGAGCTTTGTCGTTCCTCACCATATTTTAGACCACAACTCAGCACTGTGGCTCTAGCTACACTTCATTTCTGCCCTGCTTTTTCTACACTGAACACACTACTCTTAATTTGTGGTGTGTTTGCTAGCTATTCAGCTTGTAGATGCACAACACGCTCACTTTCCATGGGAACTGGGATTGTTCTCAGATTAGTGTGGAGATGAGGCTTTTTCAGAGTGAAATCAGAAATAAAACCAATTTCTAGTTAGGTCTTAAGCTAATTCCTTTAAGGCCTGGGTGTGAGTTAATTAAGTGTTATTCATCCGGAAAATCTTTAATTTAAGCCCGGTGTTACAGGTAGCAAATCTTTGGTCCAACAACATCATATGCGGTGGATATAAAATTCTGCTTTGCTCCAGATATGAGACAAAAGTAATTAGTAACCATTTATGCCTTCCTGTTTAGAGTTCTTGTACTTAGGGTTTTTTTCTTTTTTTCTTTTGCTTTGGCAAAAATTCTTTTAACAAAATGTTACTTCTTTACTGGTGCCGTCCAAAACAATACAATCAGTTGTAGAAACACCTTTTCTATTACAATTATCTCCCATCACTTACATGAAAAATTAAACTTTCACAAGCACTGTTTTAGTAGCCTGTTAGCCAAGGTAGTGCAGACCTTAACACTGAGGTGAAGTATTGGGACCTTTATGGTTAATGTCAAAAACCCCCAAACTCTAGACATCTATTTTTGTCATATTTATCAGCATGTGCTGGTTTTGGCTGAGGTAGAGTTAGTTTTCTTCATAGTAGCTGGTATGGGGTTATGTTTTGGATTTGTGTTGGAAACAGAGTTGGTAATACAGGGATGTTTTCGTTATTGCTGAGGAGTGCTTACACAGAGTCAAGGCTTTTTCTGCTCCTCACACCACCCCACCAGCAAGTAGGCTGGGGGTGCACAAGAAGTTGGGATGGGACACGGCTGCGACAGCTGACCCCAACTGACCAAAGGGATATCCCATACGATATGACATCATGCTCAGCATATAAACTGGGGGAAGAAGAAGGAAGGGGGGACTTTTAGAGCNGGGTTAAACCATGACATATAATTATCTCAGTTGTCTGATTATCATTTCCATATCTGGGTAACGGAATTATACCAGTAGTTTAAAGTGGCTACTATTGAAATGCAGCCTTCAAGTCAGGGTTTGTGAATACTGCCTAAGATATTCAGAAAATCATTTTCACCTCTCTGTGCTTCAGTTGTCTCATCTGCAAACAATGGATATAATCATACCTCTTCTGTAGTTCACTACAGTGCTATGCAAGAATTGGTCAATAGACTTATAAGTAATATTGGAAGGATGAGAAGTATACCATGGATAGGCCCAAACAAACCTCTTCAGATGTTAGTATACATGTGTATATACACATTTAACTTGCATTACACTTTTATTAGCTACGTTAAAAGAGGAAAATCTTTGTAATTTGATGGCCAGTCATTTATGTGTTCTTCCATGAGTCCTATACACACAGAATATGTAGTTTTCTCTGTTGCAGGACTTGAAGCCTATAGGGAACAGATGGATAAGTATTGTAAAACTTCATAATAGTGCAGAATGATGCAAGAGAACTGTGGAAAAACTCATATATATACATATATATAAGAACATATCTTTGAATTAATTGTTAAGTTCTACATATCACAGCTGGAACTGCTTTGTGATGAAGCAATATAGTAATAACCTAACTTTATAGGGAGTGCTAGAAATCATAAGATAGAAACACTCCAGCAGTGTATGGACAATATTGGTGTGTGGCAATTGCCAGAATAATTTATGGATTCTATTTTTACAATATTCTGCAATAAAAGGAAGGAAGTGTGCTTTTATACCTCAGAAGAAAATGTGAAAAGTTACAAGAATTTATATGAACAGAAGCATTATGGTCACATCAAGTCTTAAGAGGAAAATGTAGTATTATGCATACTAACAAATAATAAAAAGAAGTCTCCAAGATTTTCTTATGTTATTTATTTTTACTAACAGCTACCGAGATCTATTTATCAGCTTTTAAATCACTTTTTTAAATCTTTTTACTGGTAGTATTGACATCTTGAATATCTGATGTGTTTGTAACTTTTAGTCTGGAAACAAAAGAATGAAAAAGCTTCTATATTTATGGATTACCTCATTTGATCCATCATAGCAGAAGTGCAATTTGAAGCAATCCTAACAACTAGACAAGAGAAGCCTTACAGTGAAGTGCTGATTACTGCATGAAAGTACAGCAACAAACTGTCAGTCTTACTCTGTTTCATCCTGCACTAATTTAGCCATCTCAAATAACTCAGAGCAAACCCCACTTTATCTTGAAGAGAAAAAATGTGTTCTCCAATGGCTTAAAATTTTTACAGTGGTGTAGGATAGGCAGAGAGGTTAGATTTCAGCACTAATCAAGAGATGCCATCCATTCCCTTGAAATGAAACTGGAAAGTTTGTCATATTTACCATAGTAGATACTCGAGGTTAATCTGAAGCTTTTTACTGGACTGGGAAATATTCTTTCTGGAGTTCAGGAGTTACTTGAAGCACTCTCTGAAACAATGTTGCTCAAATCCTGATTCAAAGGTAGGACGCAGCTGGCTGCAGGTCAAATTTATTTCCTCTGTTATACAAGGTCTGTCTTGAAGGATACTGTGCTTACAATGCTCTTTTGGAGTCAGAAAGCAGCAGCACCATGACCAATATTAGAAGACGTAATAGAGAATTTTTTCCCTTCTCTGAAGAACAAGCATGGTTTTTCTACAAGAATACTGTGGGCAATTCTGCACACTAGCAAGGCCTTGGGTATCTGCAATTTTTCTGGTGGTCTGCACATGAAGCACACCATGTGCAAAAGCAGATGAATTTTTGATCAAAAAGGAATTTTGGAAGTGGCTAAAAGGAGGCAAATATCATTTCTGGCCTTAATTTCTATTTTTAAAAGAACATGAAAATCTCAATTAAAGCATTGATTCAAATATGCCATTTATGCCATGCCATACAAAATGTGTTGTCCAAATGAGAACTCATAATACTCTCTTAACTGGAATTCTGCTTTTTTTGCTGCCTGCAGTCTATCCCACAATCATCTAATTTTTACAGATGTTGCTCAGATAGTCCATACATGAACCTCTGTTTCCCGTGTGGCTTACCAGAATGTCTGGTATAGTTAATTAAATATATATATATATTATATTAGAAAGAAAACAAATTAAAACAAAAGCCTGGTAATTATGACAATGTTGTTCCAGGAAGATGAAGATATTAGAACCCTTTTGCAATTTCTTAACAGTCAGTGCATGCTGCAGCACTTCTGTTGAGCTCTCTGTATATTCTTTGCAAACTTCTGCAGCCATGTTACAATAACCAGTAATATAAAAAGTTCCCTGTTTTTTTCATAGGGTCTAGACATACAGGTTCCAAAACTTCACTTGCTCAGTCCCAACATATGTCAGAGCATGGAAGGCACCTGAAACTAAGGTAAACTTTATCTTGGAGCTTTTGACAGCAAGAGACTAAAGTGAACGGAACTCTTCAATATATGCTGTGGTTTCCAAAACCTGCACCGGCACTCATCCTGAAACAGGGGAGACATGACTGGTTTAATGGAGCTTATGCTGCTTCCATTAACATCTGTACTACCTAATGAGGAGTAGGAACAAGAAGTGAATGAAGCAGGCAAGATAATCTAGTTCACTAAGAAATAAAGGAAACAGAGTGTGATATGGCCGCTTTACCACTGACCTGGGTATTGGGGTGGATTTCCTTACTCCAGGGTTCAGATGCAAGCACTGGCTATGTCCTAACTCTGCTGGTGTTAAGGTCTTGCTGGGTATGTTTGCCTTTGCTCACAGTACTCTTGTCCATTGCTGTGATTTGGTTTCTAAGAGTAGAATTCTTGAGCCCACAGGGAGAAGGCAGCTGCAGCATACTCTAACCAGTCTGGGTGGCCATGGGGGTCACGAGTGGAAGAGCCACGCTGTGAATGTGCCTTTGCAGTCTTGACATAACCAGCCCAACAGCACCGATATAACCTATGAGCCTTCCTGAATTAAGCATTTAAACTAAACCTCTGCCAGTTATAAATAGAGACAACTAGAGAAGCATTTTGATCATAGTTTGGTGCCAGGCTAAGATTTTGGTTTATCAAGAATTTCTCTGCAATTAATCAACAGGTAGCTAGTCAAAGGTACCAATCCATCATGTATGGAAGGAAAGTACTTATGATCTGATCCATCAGCTGCAGAAATAGAACCTTATCCACCATTTTTTCCTCTCTCACAGATTATATCTTCAAGTCCTTCTCTGATGCCAGGTCCCTGAGTGCACTAATAGGTTCTGTAGCCCCTTCCCTCCCTTGTTGGGCTTTAACTGATCTGATGTGGTGAAGCTGTAAGACCCTGGATCTGGCAACTATGGAAAGACCTCTTTGAGAAAGCTGTGAGAAGTATCCTCAGGGGTTTCCCCTTGGCCCATCTCAAGAGTCACATCTTAAGCTCCCCTTCCCTTGCAGAGCAGCCCACTCTTGCTACTCTTGGCACTTGAGGAAAAAAAATAAATCTAGAAATGTAATTTAATTTTCTATACCAAAATGTGTACCTTCCTCCATGGTCCAATGAATAGTTTTCTTAAGGAAAGACTTATAGCGTCAGTGTCTGGCTGTTTTCTATTCAAGACATTTTTAAGTCTTATCCAGACCTTTTCATACTGGATTTATACATTCAGGCAATCTATTTCCATTATAATGTATTCAAATTGCTTTATGACTATAATCTCTATGTAAAACAGGTTTCCAAAGAATTCTGCCAATCTGAGGTATTGATCCATCATCAAGTGACAGCTTTAGACTTCTGAGTCACATGAAAAACCACGTTCAGCATTTTTTTCCCTAATCAAACATTGGATACAGGAATTTCAAGTGAAGATAGAAATCTTTTTTTTTTTCCCAAAAGGGAGCTAGACTATTTTGTTCAATGTTTTTGATGAGAATGTGATGATTTCACTGTGCATGAAAGTCAAAACAGTATTAAAATTATTACAGCTGGACTTTTTAAAGACTCTGCCATGGAAAGTAAAGTGGTTGGTTGCTTTCTGCTACATTTAAAACTGCCCACATTTTTTAGGTCAAAAATATTTCCAAATATCAAGGAGTCCTTTCACTTCTCAGCTGTCTGCCTGAGCATTCTTTCACTAGGCTGGTTTTTATCTAGCAAATATAAGAAAGCCTCAAAGATAAGAAAAAAAAAAAAAACAAACACAAAACCATAAAGACCATTCTAATGATGTCGGAAAACATATTTGATGCCATTATGAACCAAATGTGATGTTCTTCCTGAACTGTAATTTGTCTAAGTTACAACAGACTAGCAGCAAGACCAAAGGCATACAAAAGAAGACAGGGACTTAAAGATCCAGCTGTTGCACAGCTTCAGACATGGATATAGGTGGATTATGTTATATAACTGAGAGAAACAGCAACTATATGTTGAAAAAAAAATCCTATTCTCAATTGAACCTTCTCGTATCTCAGGAACAGAGAAGAATTGAATTCGTTTAACTGTAAAGGATGCTTAAGAGTATGTCTGTTGAAAAGATGAGGATTACATTTAGGGTAAACCACAAAAATTTTTATCCGGGAAGCGTTTGTAGCTGCAGAATAAGAATTTACTAGCTTGAATGTTCAGTACCTTGATTTCATGGATAATAGTTTTAAAATAGGAACATGTTCACAGACTAGAAAAATCATAAAGAAAAGATACATCCTTTATTAACTTTCTTTGTCCTAAAAAAGTAGGAGGGTTTGGAGGTCTTTTCTTACTGAAATGTCACCATAAGACTAAAATACAGTCTTAGTCTCTAGTCCAACCTCTTGCTTCAAAGCCAGGTCAGCTCTGAGGTCAGACCAGGTTGCTCATGGCTTTACTCAGTTGAGGCTTGAAATCCTCCAAGGGGGCAACCTCTCTGGGCAACCTCTTCCACTGCCTTGCTCTCCTTGGGGGAGAAAAGTGTACCCTTATATCTGGACTGAATCTCTCATGCTTCGATTTATGTCTGTTGTCTCTTGAACTCCTGTGATGCACTGCTGCAAAGAGCCTGGATTCATCTCCTTAGTGACCTCCCTGTAGGTGTTGGAGGGCAGTGATGAGGCTCCCTGAAGCCATCCCTTCTCCAGCCTGAACAAGCCCCAGTCCCTTAGCCTCTCCTGGAAGGGCAAGTGCTCCAGCCCCAACCATGGGTGGATTGACCTTGGTTGGCTGCCAGATGCCCGCCCCAGCTGCTCTCTCACTCCCCTTCCTCAACAGGGGAAAATAAAATGGAAAAACTCATGGGTCGAGATAAAGACAGGACGATCACTTACCAATTACTATCACAGGCAAAACAAATGTGACTTGAGAAAAATTAATTTATTGCTAATTATACAGATTTGGATGGTGAGAAACAGAACCAGAAATTGAAACAACACCTTCCCCTCACCGCCCCCTTTTCTCCCTGGGTCAGTTTCACTCTTTCTCTCCCTACTCCTCTACCTTGTCAGCCCTGAACAACACAAGGGAGATGGGGAGTGGAGTATTATGGTCAGGCCATAACTCACACTTTCCCCCTGCTCCAGCATGGGTCCTTTCCACGGACTGCAGTCTTTCAGGGTGAAACCTGCTCCAGTGTGGACTCCTGTATGGGCTGCAGGGAAATATCTGCTCCACCATGATCTCTCCATGGGTTGCAAGGACTGCTCTGGCACCTGAGGCACCTCCTTCCCCTCTTTCTTCTCTGAGCCTGGTGCTTGCAGGACTATTTCTCACTTTTTTCCCACACTTCTCACTGCCTGTGCAGTGTTTTTGCTCTTTCTTAAGTATGTTTTCCCAGAGATGCCACCAGTTTGGCTGATGGGCTCAGCTGTGTCCTGTGGTGGGTCCACTGGACCTGGCGGGAGCCAGCTGGAACCGGCTGGAACAGCTGTGTCTGGCACAGGGCAGCCCCTGGCATCTCCTTACCTGCCCTGCAGTGCCCCCAGTGCCAGCACCTGGACACGGGTGGACACAGGCTCCCAGTACAGCGCCTTCCACTAAACTCACTCCAGTTTGTTGGTGCCTTTGCTGTGTTGAGCGCAGGCCCAAACCTATAGATACCTCATTCCTCCCTCCTTTCCAATAATCTTTTATTTTGCTTTTCTCTGGTTTTCCTACGTTTTTTTATTTTTCTGTGGTAATGATCAGGCTGAATGAATATGCCGAAGACCAGGCACAGGCACGTTTTGGGTAGGAAGTGGGACTTTAGCCATCCTCTTTAACACCAGACAGCTCATATCCCTGTACCACAGGATGTGGCAGTTATCAGGCTGCTCTGGAGCCCTCAGTTGGGCTGATGGCTGAGCAAGTACTGAGGAATACTTGAAATACAAGGAATTTTTTATCCCCGCTGCTGAATACAAATTAACTAGTCTCAGCTACCTCATCTCTGATGTAGTGGATACGTGACAGCCTGTTCAAAAAGTTTTGTGCCAGAGCTGGAAGTATTACCTCAGCCATTCTGCCTCTCCGTAGTTTGGTCCCCATTTTGATCAAAGAGGAATATTAATGAAATGACCTGGACTATGCCTGAAAATCATTCACTTTAACACATCAGCCATGGGAAACATGCAGGAAGAAATTATCTTAAGCCTTGATTAAACACCCAGTTCATGTTTACAAGAGAGGATCAGGACTACATGCAAACAATTCTACTAATATGAAAAGTAATCCTATAGCAGTTTAACAGTATTTATTTGCCCAGTAAAACAACCTTCCTTTGACTTCAGCAGAAGTCTTTCCAGAGTGGAGATTAAGGAATGTGAAACTTCATACTACCATGGAAATATGTATACAGTGCCTTTACTGAGTCTAATGACACAGCAGGGAAGCCTTCAAAATCCTGAATATATTAATAAACTACTTCTTAAAAGGTCATAGTCTCACAGTGGCCAAAAGGATCATTCTGATCTGTTTTACTGAGATTGAACTATTTCAAAACCACAAGACAAAACCTATCATCTTCTTTAATTTTCTAAAACTGGCAAAAATGTAACATTTCAGCTGTGAGGTTGTTTTTTCCCCCCACATCATTCCACTTTACAAGGCTGACAACCAAGATGTTTATAGTGCTATTAATATCAAACCTGCATATGTGGAGTGACTTGGGGGTTGTTTTGATTCAAATTCTGCAGAAAAAAATGTGCTGAGAGCAGGAAAAATGAAATTGGAAATAAGATGCAACTTTTTAATGTTGAGAATAACTAACCCTTAGAACAGTATGTCAAAGATGCAATGCATCCTGCAACACTAGGAATTCTTGGTTTAAGAATGGATTTCTTTTAAAAAGTAGTTTAAAGCTCAGCCATGTGTTATTTGGCTTGATAACATTCATTTACAAACAAGGAAAGAACAGCTCTTTTCACCTCAGAAATTACTAGGTGAAAATATACAGCTTATGTTATAGTGCCTCATAGAAATAAGAATGTTTACTTCTGCCCTTAACAAGACAAGGCAACTCCCTCCCTTCTGAATAAACAGTCACAGATAGCTGCAATTGAAACAGCTGCAGGTGATTAACTATAAATAACTACCAACTTTTTAGCAATCTTAACAAGGACAACAGGAAGGATAAACATCTCTTTATCATATCATTAATTATTGTTCTTATTGTTATTGCTACATATAGTTTGAAACTCTGTGCTGTGCTTCACACTGCACTAGACATAGAAAAACAAATATAAAGACCTTGGGAGTTAACGACCCAAAAATAACCCACTCATGGAAGTATTTCTGCCAGGTGAGAGCATTGGTAGGTGGTGGCGGAGAACTATTCTCTGTCAGTTCTAAACTGGTTCAGTGGATAATAAAGAGACTTCGCTATGCCAGACTGATGGTCTGGCACATTTTATGAGCATTAAAATCCTATGTGGATGGTGATAATATTTAGAAATCAGGAGATTAACTTGGTTTAAAAAAATCTGTAATGGTATTTTCTGAAATGGTGTTCTGGAAGACTTGCAATGGAAAAAAAGTGAGGAATTTGAAGATTACTGTTGTGAATTTTGTGTCAAGAACTTAAAAAATAGTAATTTTCCTAGTGTTCAACTTCTGCTTTGCTCTTTTGTGTGCTACAGTATTAAAAGATGCAAGATTTCCCTTTGAGATTTTACTGTCTTTTGGCATTCTCTTGATTCTTCTGCTAACTTTTCATTCAGTTTTTCCGTGAATTTTCTGTGAAGCTCATTTGTGGAAATTTGTTCTGAATAGGTACAGGTGTAGGTATAGGGGGAACCCAGCAATACAAACACAGTGAAAAGGTTTCCATAAGAAAACCTGAAATGTCACAAAAGACTAATGTTTCTATTTAACTTGGCTGTGAGTCTACATTTCTATCTCCTTTGACTTTCCAGTTCTAACTACTACTAAAATTCTGGTAGAAGTTAAAAAAAAAAAAAAAAAAAAAACACAATTGTTTTAGGTCAAGGAGGACTTCACAAGTGTGCGCATTTAAATATTGAAAATACATGATAGAATATTGCTCATATTATTTGCTCTTATTCAATGAGTGCTTGCCAGGCACAAAGAAATTTTGGTGCCACCTTCATAGTAATAAAGAAAATGGGAAAAAACTCCAATCATAATATATCCTAATACTTTTATTTAACAAATGAACATGTACCATGAGAATTAGTCTGCCTTTCCTTTTACCCCTTGTCAAACACAATTACATAATTGCATTGTGCAACAAAGGCATAAAAATGCTATCAGTTTTATGTAGTAGGATTTTATATCCATCTCTTACGAGCATAAGAGAAAAAATATGCGGTCTTTGTTTTCATTATCAATACCCAAATGGCCCAAACGTACGTATTAATGATGGTGCTGAGTGACTTGATGGGTTATTAGAATGAATTTTTCCTTCTTTATCCTTGATACCACAGCCAGAATAAGTCAACAAGATTTCAATATTCAAAAAGCAAGGTAAGAATTGAAAACTGAACAGTTTTTGTCAGTTCAATTATTCATCTATTCACTGTAAAGAAAGGAACAATATTTAAACAGGTATTTTTTCCTTAGATTAAATTTTATATGGAAAGAAAGTGGGTTTCTTAAAGACCCATTATAGCATAATAATGCCTTAGAAACAAGGCTGTATTGGTTTGTAATGTATCAAGTATGACATATTTAGTTGTATAGCAAAAGACTGCATTCCTGGTGGTCCTATTTGATGATTGTCCCTTTAGTATGAATTGATTAAGGTCTTTGAGGTTAAGTTCAGGAAGATCACACAGTGAATTATGCAGTCATGTAAAGAGGTTTTGTGTTGATTTTGTAAGAAGCTGAGAAACAAAGCACAGCATCCACTGGCAGGAGAGAGGCAGTCTGAATTTGAATGATGCAAGACCCAAAAATACATGATGGGAAGATTTTCAGAAGAACCTGAAATTTTATGTAAAGGTACATGAGGAGCTGTGGAGGGAATCAAGGAAGCACTAGAATGACCCAAAAACAAAAGCAAGGAAGAACTCATCATTATTACCTGCCTCTCTGCCTTCATTAGTGAAATTACTTCAGACAGTGCTGCAGTTTGCTCTTAAAAGCCTCTATCCTAAGCTTACAGCACCTTTTGCAGAAAGTGAGAAGTACAGTCAAATCAGACTGAAATGCAATAGAGTCTCTACGTACCCAAGCCAAAGAAAATGATCAGCTGTAAAGAAATCAAATCCAAGAACTCTCTCCTCCACAGATACAAGCCATAAGCATATTTTTATCTTTCACAAAGTGTGGGCATTTCAGCATGTCCTGCAGATCAGGAAATATTAGGAAGCAATTTGCTCATAATGGAAGTGAATGCAAATCAATCCGCTTGAGTAAAATGACTTTGTAGAGGTGGGGTGGGAGAGAATTTGCTTTCCTCTAGGAAAAAAATGAGATGGGGAGCCTTAATTGCGTGCTGCTTTTCCTCAGACTGCTCGAGTTTGCAGTTCAAAAGGGGTGGTGCTGCATCTCACACTGCCTCTCCTGCAATCTGTTCATGCAAGGACCGTCCATCTGGTAGGTTTAAACAGACCTCCAGTTGCTTATGTGTTTGTTCGCAGATGTAGGTAGGAGGTTTGACTGCAGGTTTCTAAAACGCGAATCCAAGATTATGACACACATTTGCAAACATACTTGCATATAGCAGAGTCTTACCTATTTGCTGGGAAATGCTCTATTGTTTGACTTGCAAATCAGTTCCATTTAAATTGAAACATGGTAGTGATACACATATAAAATTAAATTTGCACAATATCATTTCAATTTAGTCAAGAACTGTAAAATATACAATGACAGAAAATATTAAAGACAACACCCATGAAATTATTATATACAAAATAGAATTTATTTGAGAGGAGGAAAATCTGCATGGAGAGTTTATTTCAAAGAAAAATGGTTCTTAAACTGTGGAAAGTGCAGCACTTGAAAATAACATTATAATTTCAGTTAATTCCCAAGGGTCCTCTACAGGCAAATCAGCTGCTATATTTTTAACAATGGACTGAATTTGCCTCTTTATAAGAGAATTACAGATTACTGCAACAATTTGATTGCAACTGGAAGTCCTTCCTAATTTTTTCAGTCTTTCCTCAGGAATTTCCCCTTCTCCTGAGAGCAAGTTCATGGTATTGGAAAGTAAGCGCGGAATACAACAGAGATGGTACAGAACAAAATGCACCAACACTTGACTATCCTGTTTTGGCAGGAAGATACTTTGTAGGAAGATGTTACTATGATATTTAACAAAATATAAAGTGGGACTTTCTTCCTACTCTACCAGCTGCAACAGATCATCAGATTACAGTCCACAAACAAGATTTGGGTTCACTTGCAAGTGAAACTTTGTGGGACAAGGCTAATGCTATTATTATTGCTGGGTTTTATGGTTCATTATTTGACACCCTCTATGAATGCAATTTGGTTGGGAAAAAAATACTTGATCAGTGAATCACAAGTGACGTATGTATATATGGATGATTTCACTTTTATCCTAAACATATGTTTCGATATGTGTCTAAGGAAAAATTCCTCATGATATAATGAAAAAGCAGGTTCTTAGTTCTGTGTAGTTTTTCATCACATACAGAGTGATTCAGCTGCTGAGCTGCAGAACAAGTCCAACCTGCCCAACGTCCCTAGAGCACAGTTACATTCTCAGACACTGTTCTGCAAGATAATAGAAAAACAACTGAGAAAGACTTCCGTCAACTTGCAAGGCAAGCTGGACCACTTTCGTCACTCCATTTTAAGTATATTGGTTACAGGATAAACATTAGCTTTTGTTATCAGTTTTATATGATGCCAGGTAGCGTTGATTCTACTTTATGTCTTCAGGTTTTTTACTGATGTAATTTTCTTGATGTGAATGAAGTTAAACCAGGATTTAGATCCCAACCTTGCTAGCTACTGAGCATACCTGAGAAGTGAGTAATTACAGATCTTACTGATATAGTAGGATCTGGCCCATATGCAGGTGGAAGGAGGAGCAGGATACGTGGAAGAATTCTTCATAGCTAAATGATGTTGTCCATTGATAGAAATCTCTGGGAAAATCCTGGAAGTTTGGCTACTGACATTTCATAGAATCATAGAATGGTTTGGGTTGGAAGGGACCTTTAAAGTCATCTAGTCCAAGCCCCTGAAATGAGCAGGGACATCTTCAACTAGACAAGGTTGCTCAGAGCCCCGTCCAACCTGACCCTGAATGCTCCCAAGGATGGGGCATCCACCACCTCTCTGGGAAACCTGTTGCAGTACTTCACCATCATATAAAACT
>VYZW01056969.1:0-15282 GCA_013401315.1 Balaeniceps rex | reverse complement strand
CTTGACTCAGCCATGCTGGTCTCTTGCCTTCCTTTCCTGATCTCTTACACCTGGGGATCAAGAGCTCTTGTGCTCTATGGAAAGCATCCTTAAAGATCTGCCGGCTCTGTTCTGCTCCCTTGTCCCTGAGGGCAGTTTCCCAGGGGGTCCTATTGACTAACTCCTTGAACAACTGGAATTTTGCTTTCCTAAAATTCAGGGTCCTGACTTTACTCTTCGCCTGTCCCATATCCCTCAGGACTGCAAACTCCACCAGTGCATGATCACTGCAGCTTAGGCTGCCTCCAGTCTTAACGTCTCTGATTAGCTCCTTTGCGTTGGTGACCAACAGGTCCAGTAACACATCCCCTCTGGGAGAGTCGTCTATTACCTGGCCTAAGAAGTTATCCACAATGCATTCCAAGCATCTCCTGGATTGCCTACAGCTCACCATGCTACTTTTCCAGCAGATGTTGACGTGGTTGAAGTCCCCCAGCAGGACGAGAGCCTGCGAGCGCAATGCCTCCTAAACTAAAGGAGGGTGAAATTTAGGCTAGATATACACAGAAACTTTTTAAACTAAAGGAGGGGAAATTTAGGCTAGATATAAGGAAGAAATTTTTTACAATGAGGGTGGTGAAGCACTGGAACAGGTTGCCCAGAGAGGTAGTGGAGGCCCCATCCCTGGAAACATTCAAGGTCAGGTTGGACGGGGCTCTGAGCAACCTGATCTAGTTGAAGATGTCCCTGTTCACTGCAGGGGGGTTGGACTAGATGACCTCTAAATGTCCCTTCCAACCCAAAGAATTCTATGATTCTATGATTCTATGATTTCTGTAGCTGGAGTAAGAAGGCTTTGTCAATAGTTTCAAGGTCAGGTTGGACGGGGCTCTGAGCAACCTGATCTAGTTGAAGATGTCCCTGTTCACTGCAGGGGGGTTGGACTAGATGACCTCTAAATGTCCCTTCCAACCCAAAGAATTCTATGATTCTATGATTCTATGATTTCTGTAGCTATACTAAGCAAGATTGCATAGATAAGAAATCTTTATTCTGTCTGGTAAGAACTGTGTGCTCTAGCCATAGGGAAGAGAGGAAGTACAGCATGAAGTATGCAGCTCTAATATGTATCAGACAACTCTTTGCAGTCTAGAAGTCCATGAAAAAACACCGCATCTCAGGATTTTAAACCCTTTGACTCTAAAATCAGTTCTTGTTAACAAGGTCGTTCATAGGGGGAAGGATTTGTTTTGAACAGAACTCAGGGAGTCAGCTTGATGTATTCTCTCCAGCTTCAACATTTCTCATTTTATATTCCTTCTTCCAGAATAATGAAGCAGGAGAATTTCATGAATCTGCAGAGAAAGATCTTTATTGGCAGATATAACATTTCTTTCATTGCAGGACAATACACTTTCTAAATTTACACTGATATTAGCAACCAAGCAACCACTTGGTAACTGACTATGCAAATTGAATCATGATTTTCAAACTAGGGCCCTGCACAGTCTTAAAATTCCTCTCTCAGTGTCTCAGACATTTATTCCTATTCTTAATAATGCTACAGAAACCTACTATGAGAATTCTCTATTGTCCCAGCTATTGTCCAACTGAGTGCAATGACTTCGACCCCAATATTATTCTGTAAAATGTCACCAGGTTCAGCATAAATGTATCAGAGGGAAAGGAGGACAGTTCAGGGATCTCTGTGTCTATTAGCAGTTCCATTTGCATCTTCTTTCTTTTTTACTTGGCTTGTCTGGTTTGTGCTGCTACCGTTTATGGTATAACAGAATGCAAACATTTTGCAACATTAACTGTCATTTAGCATGCATCTCTTTAATAATACATAGATAAGTTTCACTGACATTACAGAAAAATGCTAGCACAAGACTAGTTTTTACAACATATCACCAGATGGGATTTATATTCTCCACAGATTCTACCTGCCCGCGTACTGGAAAGGTCAGCTACTGTCTGCTATTTCCTCAGTTCTCAAGCTATGGAAAGTTACCCCGAATTCAAACTTTTGTAGGGAAACGCGCCCCTTAAAGCTCAGATCCTTGTGATTTGTCCACATATGCTGAAGGGCTTTGTCATGTTTCTCTGCCACCTCTGAATAAGGTAATGCAAGTACTAAAAACAGGGAGCAGTGAAGTCTGCCATTTCACCCTGGAAATGCTCTTAAAGTACCTGAGCTAGGACCTNCAGGTTGCCCAGAGAGGTGGTAGATGCCCCATCCCTGGAAACATTCAAGGTCAGGTTGGACGGGGCTCTGAGCAACCTGATCTAGTTGAAGATGTCCCTGTTCACTGCAGGGGGGTTGGACTAGATGACCTCTAAATGTCCCTTCCAACCCAAAGAATTCTATGATTCTATGATTCTATGATTTCTGTAGCTGGAGTAAGAAGGCTTTGTCAATAGTCTCCCCTTGATCGGGCAGCCTGTAGTAAACACCAACCACAACATTCACTTTGTTGCCTTGGTCTCTAATTCTTACCCGAAAGCTTACAACCTGCTTGTGGTTATTCTTCAGAGACAGATCTTCACAGTCTATCCATTTCTTGATGTAGAGGGTGACTCCTCCACCCCTCCTTCCTTGCCTGTCCCTTCTGAACAGCTTGTAGCCATCGACAGCCACAGATCTGACTTTAGCTATGAAGGGCTGCCGAGTATCACTTCCAGGCAGCTGAGCACCTGTGTTAGAAACAGACAGGTGTTGTAATCCATTTTTTATATTTTTCTTAAGTTCACAAAACTTGCCTATTCTCACAAACAATTACTTATGCTTCAGTGTGGATACTGAACAAAGAGCAAGAAAAAAACCCAAGCAAATTATGGATTTCAGCAAAAGAGAAGCTTCTACTTTATGTGCCACCAATAAAATACTACGCCCTAAAGTAGTCTGATGCATTGGGTACTAATGACTGCCTATATTTTTAAATACAGACTTAGAAGTGGAAACCACCCTTCAAGTGGTATGTAGCCTCCTAGTCTAATTAATGTTCACCTTTCACTTTTGTGATCAGCATAAAGTTAACAAAAAGGCCCAGATCTAGCTCCTCATAAGGAGCAGGATGAGCTTCTTGGATTTATATCATACCCCTGGCTGCTGTCATTAAGGATGATTATCTGAATTTTACTGGTAGGCTGTAGACTTCCAGTTAACTGTATATGCCATTGAATTACCAGCTGGAAATTTCTGCTCTGTCTAGATGACACTAAATGCTGGATATTGCAGATCCTAATGAAAAGTTATCCTAATAAAATGAACAATTCCTTTTTTTTTTTATTCCAGACACTAGCTGAACAAGTCTGAATGACAGGTATGGCAAACTTGAGCAATGAAGGCCTCCTAAATAAAGAGCTCAGCCTTCCGTATGTTATCTTTTAGGTGGTTTAGAGTTTAGTGAGCAAACACTCTGTGGTGGTGCCTTATCCTAAGGAGTGGTATGAAACAGTAATGCTATTTTAGGGATGGAGGAAAATAGCAAAGAACTGTGTATCAGCAACTGTGGTTCAAAAGCTTAAGGTAGAGTAGAAGTGGGAGACTGACAAAAAGACAGATGTTAAAACAGGTGTGTTCCTAAGAGGACTTCAGAGTAAATTTAACTGCAATTTATCTCTTAATCCTGTGTTTGTTTGGCAGTGAAAGTATCTACCCTATATAGAAACACATTTTCAACTCCTCAATTGTCCTGTACAGCCATATAGATATCATTCTAGAGAAGCTGAGCTACATTCAAATCAGGTCACCACCACTTATTAACAATTAGACATCACCTTTTATTTTTGGGACATTCAGGACATACTTTAAGTAGGATTCCTCCTTCCTCTCCTCTTCTGTTCTCCTCCTGCTCCTCCTCCCCATTCCTGTCTACAGCATGGTGTCATGTATTTTGCGATATATTTGTTTTTACCAGGTTTTAGACATTTGGATCGAGAAGACAATATATCTATGTAACAGGTTGCTACATGTTTACAAGTGCTGATGAAAGAAGTTGTGTTACTTCAGTGTTTCTGTGCTTTCTGTGTCAAAATGCACAGGGATGGTCTTTCTGAGAGTTCGTCATTCTAATTGGCTTAATTTCACAAGTACAAAACACAAGTGTATTGTCCTTAGCAAATTGATAGAAGAGGATTCAAAATGCATTCATGACTTAAACTGTTGTATGTTATCTATTTAATTTTACTTGTACATGGTTTCAAAGACCTGAATTTGCTTTTACAAGAAAAACTGACACTATCAGAACAGAGCAGCTACAGAAATAAAAATTACATTCTTCAAACAATAAAATCCTTCAGTAAAACCAACATGCCTGAGTTAGAGTCAGCAGAATTATGTGTTTACATTCAGTAGTCAGATTCCCTTCACAGAAATGTTTGCAAGTGTAGAACTGATCTGTACTGGTGAAGTCAAAACATGAGTATGCTTGAAGCATTCTTGACCCTGCAGTTGATTGGATCCAAGAACATCCCATGAGGCACTGACTGTGCATGAACACTGGGCAATTTCTGCCCCCTTGTGGTGGTGCACCCCCCACCCCAGGGCACTCTGAGATCCCAGGATAAGCCCTACTGTGGTGTTATCTTGGTCATAAGCCCAGCGACTTGGGTGTCAAGCACACCCTGTCCACACCTGGGCCATCTGCTGCCTGCTTGTATACCAGAATGACTCGGCACGAATTGTGGCCAGAATGTAAAATACTGACCAAAGTCAATCATCTCGAGATCCTATAAATAGCGATCCAAAAGGGACATCTTTTGAGCTCTCCGGGACCGCAGTGGGCTGTGTGACCCAGTATCTCCCCCTGAGCTGGGACACCTCTCAGGGCAGATTTCAAGAGGATTGAAGGATAGTCTGTCGACGATTTCATGAGGACTCAAAGTCCTGATTTCGTGAGGTTCACCGACCGTCTGTTGATGAATGCTGGCACATAAAAGCGAGTAATTCATGCAACTCATGAAAAGGGAAATTTTAATCACAGGTTAACCTCTGTGTGTGTGTATGCAATTTGATTCAGAACTGTTTGTCTGTCTGTTGGTGTGTGTGTGCACGATTTGATTTAGAGCTGCTTGTCGGTCTGTCTGTGTGTGATTTGATTTAAACTCCACCTGTGTGTGCAACCCTGCTGTAAGTTTCGGGTGACCCTTGCCATTAACTGAGTCGCTATTTTGATTGTAACAAATTCCATTTTATTACTCTGTTGAATTAGCTGATGCTTAAGTGTTGTTAAGAATTATACAACCTAATTTTGTGATCTATCTCAAAAATACTAATAAATCCTAAATTGCTGCTAAACCAAAGCCGTGTAAAAAATCATATTCGCAACACCCCTCCAAACAGATCCTTGGCAAAAATACTGATGAATATTTTCCTAACTTCCATCTAGCTATCACATAATGTAGAACATTTTGTATTGCTCTAAGCCAAAAACATAGAAATGGGGGGGGGGATAATTTCCAGTATTTTAATGATTCAGTAAATAGTTTTTCTGTTGACCAACTTGAAGAACAATTAGCATTTTTCAGGGAGCATTTAATGTCGGTTGGATAGCCCTGCATCTACAGGGGAAAAAAACACCACACAAAAAATCCTGCTTAAGATGCAGCTAACATGTTTGCTTTAGAGGAGAACAGCTATGTAGAGCAGCTACTGTGAAGTAAATTCTCAGCCTGGCACTCTAACTTTCCTGTGTAGATAACCCCCAAAACCATTCAGGCAGGTCAATGAAGTGCCTGCTTTTATTGCCATTAACGTGAGTTACAGCTGTTTACAATTGCTACAAGACAGTCTAAATGGAGAAGGCAAACATTTAACAACATTAAAGGATGTTCCCACTATGAAATGTGTCTCTGCAAAAATTATACTTGAAGATCAATGTCTGTCATGTTTTCTAAGTTACCAGTTCAAATACGTTTAGCTTAAAAATTAAAAAGTTTATTCCATCTGCCAGCCCTGCATATTCAATTTTAAATTTGTAAGTGAGGCTGCAACGTCACCCATGGTAAAGATTCCACAAAGGAAATTCTCCTTACTTTTCTGTTCATGACGTGTGAATCAGAATACCCCCTCTGTGTGTGTGTTCTCCTATGTGAAAAGGAGTGAAAAAGAAAAAGAAGAATGTATCACTGTTGCTTAAGTAAACAGACATGGCTTTTGTCTCTCACAAAAGCTAAGTATTTGTCAGCGATCGCCACTTAAGAACAAAGCTTCTTAGATGTTTATCTTCTTGTAAATTATTGTGACAAATCCCATTTCAGTTCACCTGTGTCAACATCAAACTCTGGATCCCACCCATATACAATCTGCTGAAACTAAAAATCAGCTTATTTGAGTCCATTGAGAGATGTTTCCTCTAAATACAACAATCCAGCTTTTCACTTTAGAACTCAGACAGTCATTATTAGGGCTAAGTGTTGCAGCTTGTCTTGCAGAATAGGTAGGACCATTTATAGTTGTTTTTGAAAATAAGAAAAATTAGGCTCTTTGATAAATAAAATTCCTTTTTTCTTTTCTTTAAGGAAAAAATCCCCCGTTTCTCACAGTAGGGAAGGAGATAAAACGTTGATGAAGAATCCTGCTTTTTTTAATATATGTTGTCAGTCACCCTGAATCTTAATGGCACGAACAGCAGAGGTCATCCTGCCACGAGGAAGATTTGGAGAAGATGACTGTGGAGTCAGTAGGATAATGGAAAAAGAAGCAGAATGTATACATCGAGTTGCTGAGTGTCACAATATCTTCTTTATTTTCCTTTTGTTTCAGAGCAATGAAGAAGGCCAACACTTCATAGGGTTTCATTTCCCCCCCCTCTAATTGACAATAACAGAAGAGTCTGAAGAAGTGACTGGGAAACAGTATGTGATTCTGATGAAAAGAAATGAGAAGACAAAACTGACAAAAAGAAAATACCTTTCACCAGGTAAGGCTTCAAGAAGAGATATTTTCAATTTCATGGCCCAGAGTGAAAGTCAGGCTGTAATAGTGTCTAGATGTAATAAGCACAAGTAAGTAAAAGCAGCATTTACAGTGGTGACACCAGCTTTACTTTTTAGCTGAACAATATATGCTGACACAGGCATTACCTTTCTCCCGTACATACTCAGGAATAAGTGCTGATAACATCAGAAAGAGACAGACTGTGTGAACAGATTATGAAAGGGAAGTAATGGTAAAATGTGCTGCCGACTCTTATTAGGTGTAAAATATAGTGCCCTCTGACTGACAGGCAGAGAACCTATCAGGCCTGCTAAACTACCAGAGTTGTCTGTGGATTTTTTGTATAAACTTGCATGTCTGGTTTCCAAGAATGTGTTACACTTGACATGGGAGTAGAGGGAATGTAAAACTGTTTGTCTGCATACAGGAGGTGTAAAAGGAGAGGTAATTTCCTCCTTTTTTTTTTTTTATCTTGACAAGAATCCCTTTGGAGTGAGACAGGCAGAAGTTAAAGAAAACAGGACAACAAATCTCGCTTTTGCTAGCATGCCTAGAAAAATGTATCAGGATATTCAACGTGAATATTTGTTGAAATGAAAAAGAACAATTCAAAAACTGATGCTGTCTCTTGCTGTACAGGCTTTTTGCAAATATTTAAAGTGATGAGTTTGTTAGCTAGGGAGCTTAAAAAAAGTGAATTTTAATTGTTTTTTATAGCATTGGCTGGAATTGAATTTGAAACTTTTGAGACTATGTAATCAAACCAAAAATCTGAGGCTGTCATAGTCCTGCATCTTGAAAAACAGATAATGTATGGGCTGCATGAATGCATCTTAGTTAAAGCTGCTAATCTCTGTTTGCATTTGAGTATCAAATATTTTAAGTGCTACAATCTGCAGCCCAGGAACTCTGTTGGCATAATTCTCTGGGTAACTTAAAATATATATTTGAGAAAAGCATAAATTGCTCACGGGCGTTTTAGGAAAAGATAATGCATATAATTGTAATAATTAAGGGTGACATGATTCATATGAATTATTAAATCAGAAGTGCTAGTCATTGATAACATAAAGGCTCCATTGTTTGCAGCTA
Source organism: Balaeniceps rex (assembly GCA_013401315.1). Classification (NCBI taxonomy): domain Eukaryota; kingdom Metazoa; phylum Chordata; class Aves; order Pelecaniformes; family Balaenicipitidae; genus Balaeniceps; species Balaeniceps rex. The sequence continues at coordinate 7,268 of VYZW01056969.1, read as the reverse complement.
AGAAAAGTTTGAAACTAGGGCTTTGATGACTGGAGAGGTTTCTTGCTTCTTGACCTACAGTTTGTTAGCTGTTGTCTGAAACATGCTATTATCTTCTAATAGACATGCAGAATTTGGGAATGGGAGGGGACCTGGCATGGGCTTTGACAGTTTCTAATTGCTTTACTGCAGTTTACTGGCAGTTTGTTAGGGAACATTGCTGGTAATATTACTGAGGTAAAGTTTTCCCCAAAAGATGATTATATATTTATGAGGCTGTATTTAGAAAGGGATAGTAAGAAAGATATTCATATTTCTGTACCAACTTTCTAATCTATTCTTCCTTTGATGTTTCTGTAGGAATTGAGTTGCTTCACAAGGTGAGAAGGGATAGATGATAGGCTCCTCATTTTCATATTTGTTTTGTTACTGTTAAGCAGATCTGTAATGACTTCAGGTAAGAGTTCAGTCACTGAAATTACTACTACTTTAATTTAAAAATGAATATCTATGTATTCCTTTATTTTTAAGTGATTATTTATCTGGGGATTTGTGTGATTTGTACTTAAACATTATCATTTGCTATATATTTCTCTGGTGTGATAAAGCACATCAAACACAATAGAAATGCTGAGATAATAAATATTTTTATAGAATTGGTTATTAAATGCTGAAACTGACATACTGTATGGTAATTTGCTGTGCTTATTAGCATTTGAAATGTGGTAGTAGAATATGCAAGTAATGTTTGGTAGACAGCTGTTCTTGTCTGGAAACCCTCAAGGAAAAGTAAAGTACTTTCCTATAAATTGTACATTTATAAAATTATTTTAATTTCAAAATGTTAAAGGATAAATAAAAAAACACTGAGCTGGCTGTAAAGATAATTTTTTTAATTTTTTTGGCAGCTGAGTGAAAACTACTTAATTGTCACTTAAAGGAAACAGGGGCTCTAGTGGTTATTAATTTTATTTTAAAATTTTTAGTAAAGATTGTTGTCAAATGTCGTTGCCTACTAAGATTCTTCCAGTGTTCAGTAGAATTGGTGGGATTTCATAGATAGAAATAAGAAATCTGAATCTGCCTTTTTAACTGTGATGAATTCTTAAATTATGGGGGTTAACTACAGACTAGGAGCTCCTGATGGAGAGGAGGAGTAGCTACATGTGATCTACTTAGCCTGCTGACACCTCACTCTCTTACACTTCACTCTTACAACAAGGAGCCTGCAACAAATACTGGAGCACAAGGCTGATTGTAGACCAGCTGTTGTTAAACAATATTAAAAAAACCTCCATGAAATAAAACTTTTGTTCTTTATTTCTTGTCTCTAATATTCTCATGGATATTTTATATAAGTGGAGAGTAGAAATAATAATTTTAAAGATGTGTGATGTTCCTGCTTGGTTGACCAGGCTTTGATACTTAAAATTGGGTTACTTTGAAAAATGGAGTCTCTCTTTTTTCTTTGGTAGAGCCTGATGTGCGCTGACTCCAAGAGATGCACAGTCTAAAGGCAGGAGTACACTTAGGATATGCAGGTTGCTCAGGATCTGGATGATACAGAAAAGGTCATCTGCACAAGTTTCATTTCTATCTTCCAATGTTCACAAGGATCCTGGCAATTTAGAGATTAAAAAAATGCAACATCATGTTTTATTCCACAGGCCTTGGTGATAGACAAGCTCTAAAATTCAGAGGATGTCTCACCACATCCTCTGAGTGAAAAAGCTGAAAGCAAAGATGTCACCATTTATTCCGATGTTAGTCTTCCTGCCATGATTACTCTATCATTACTAGCAAATGCCTTGTGAATGTGGTAGAAATCTGCACTGAAAAAGGACCAAACATAAGCAGATATGGAAATTTTAACAAGTGAGTTCCAAAAGTGGTTTTGAAAGTCCTCCTTGATAGAGATCTCAGGATCACAATAACCTTCATTGCAAAACTGGACTAAAGACAGTTGGCTTTACAGCTTGCAATCAGATCAAGCCTTTCCTCAGAGAGGCACGGACATAACTGTCACAGAAGTACTTGCTTCAAATTCTGTTTCCTGATAGAAACTTTCTCACTGCATCCTGCTCTTCCCAGTGGCTGAGGTGGAGACAGGAGAGCCCACCTGCAGCCCCAGCAAGGACATCTGCCCTGTGCTCACTATGTCAGCACATGAGGGGAGGAAGGGATTCACAGCAGCAGATTGGCAATGTGCTGTGTATGGCAAAAGAAATGAAAATCAGGCTTGGGAATGCTTTAGAGTTGCAGATGGGCATTGACAATCACAGTACGTGGAACTGCGGCCATGGAGTAACAACCAGGGACACAGTAGTTTCATTCTTTCATTTTGTTTCTGGTCAGAATCTTAGCCTGAAAACTTGGCAAAGTTTTTCCTGTGAATAACGACAAGTGAAAAAGAAATCCATTATGCTGAGTTGTTTCTAACTGTTGAGCTAGACAGCTGACTCATTCTGTTCTCATATGTACTGTGCATACGCCCACCGTATATTGGCTGAGCACAGCCGTAACCTTGCAGCCATCACAGTCGTGTCTTTAACCCATTTTTACTACGCTTACTGCCTTGATATTGAAATGTCAAAGGAACTTAATATGGACTATTAAACAAAAACTTCAGTGTAAATTAGACACATTCTACCCTATAATCACATATACCAGATGACAGTATGGCTATTTTCTTGGAGTGTGTAGATCGACTCTTTGTGTCTCTCAGTGTTTTTTCACTCTGTCTTCAGGGAACTGGTTATGATTGCAGTTTCAAGTAATATCTTCCAGGATAAAATTGAACTTTAGTCCGGTTTAAATGTGACTGGTCATGTTCAACATTATTGGTTAAAGATAAACCTCATTTTCATGGCATTTTTTAGTGCCATGTAAACTTAGGGTCAAATCATAATCTTAAAAGTAAATAGCAAAAATCTGTTTTTTTTTTAACAGATCTAGATGTAAACTTCAGACTTAAATTGTGTATTAAAAAATGTATGATTTTAAAATGCTCTATTACTATGGTCACAGAGCTATATATATACAATTATACACAGGTTATATCTCTATAAAAAATTTTGTGTATCTATATCTGTGCTGTATATGTCTCATACATATATGTCTCATAAACGCATATGCATGTGTGGATGTGTGTATAATTATATAAATATTTATATACATATTTAATTTTATGTATATATAAATATGCATGGTTATTTTGTTCCCCATTCTAAAAAGGAGACCTTATGGGTCCTCAGGTATTTAACTTAACAGACTGGAAGTCTAGCCATATATTCATCAGAAGAATTAAAGTACATGTGAGAAGAATAATTTGCTGGATTTTAAAAGATGCTATTTGTCATCCTTGAGAGTTTAAATGGTCTGTTTATAATTTACTTTTAAGTAAGGAAAGTCTGTTAAAATGTCTGGCAAGGGTATAATTGAACTTTCTAACATCATTCCACCTGTGAGGTACTTGGAAGGACTATATTACGTGACCTCAGACCATACAACAATTATACTTACTGGGTTCAGTGTTTCAGCCTTCATTGTAAGATTTCACTAACAGTGCTGTTTTGGTGTTATTGCTAGGGAGTAAAAATTATCTGAAATTTAAAAGGGGTTGAATTTTTTTCAGATGGCATTTTGGACATGTATGATATAAATTAAATGGTATTTTATTTATAAATAAATATTTATGGTCCAAATATTCTCTTGTCACAAGCCAGATTCTACTAACTTTGCTTAAGCCAAATAATCCTTTACTCTACAAGTAACTCAGGTGACCTGAGCAAGATATTCACAAAGTCAGACACTATTTCATTGGTACAGAGATCACAGGTTTTTGTGTAACTTGGAGAAGGATGACTGATGATGAAAGGTCCTTGTATCTTCCTAATCTTCCTCTGCAATCCAGCTTTTCCATTGAATTCTTTCTCCATCACTGTGGAAAACATTGTTATCCTGGCTTTCTGTAGGCCTGTCATCTAGACACCGTGTCCAGTTTCTCATGTCCAGGTTGTGTCCAAGTCTTGCAGACTTTTTCTGCATAATTCATCTAACTGACAGTTCTATCCTTTCCCCCACCTAAAACTTTCCCAAAGAGTCTACTTATCTTGTATTTAAATGACTGAAAGATCTTTTTTGTCACAACATATTTTTTACTGATATTTCCAGAATGCTGTTGCGTAGATATTTTTGCTGACCTATTACTGTGAGCACATGACACCTCTCCTCAGCTTCCTAAATTTCCCACTTCTTTATTACATCAGAAGATATTTGCCTTTGTTTTCAAGGTTTTTACAATCTTTCTTCACCTTGAGCCTTACCACTTCTTCCAGCTTGAGAACCTGAGAGGCTGACTCCTGCATCTGCATAACCCACAGTAACATGTCTCTCTGTCACTCATTTCTTTGATTTTCAAACCACGACTTTCTGCTTTCTCCTACAGTGCCCTTCAGGCTTTAAAAGAGCTCATGCAGGTACCATGTAACCTTCCTCTCATCCCTGCATAGAACTTACCACGGCTGAGAGGTTTGCAGAAACTCTGCATGACAAAGATGCTTCAGAGTGCTCTACCCTACTGCTTACCCTGTTTAATGCTATTTAACAGCTTCTTTGTCTTCCCATGTCAGTATCCTTGAGTTTCTTCTCATAAACCAGAAGTACTCACTGTCTTTCTGTTTCATGTAGAGCACCTGGCACAGAGATCCCTAATCTTTAACTAGAATTCCTGGGGTCTGTGGTAGGAGAAATAATAAATGATAAAAAAATTGATTTCTTAAAAGTGACAGGAAAATTCACTCCTGACATATGTATAGCAAACAACAGTTTGCTGAGATGCGTTATGAATCACACAGTTACTGAGTTTGCTTGTGCATCCTGAGCTGCTTTATTCTTTTCAAATTTGTTCCTAAAGCTAATTGGGCAGATGCTGGTTTTTGAGCTACAAATAAAAAGCGTCTTTTATGTTCCTGATTTTCCCAATTCATTGTAAGAGCCTTACAATGGTCTATTTGTCAAATTTAGACTTCATAAACTAATTTGTTAGTTAAAAAAAGAATCTTACAAATTTACCTCCTATAATAGTTTGTCAGTTTATTCTTCTAAACATTCTGGACCACCACATGTGTCCCTGCATCTCTAAAAGCTAATGGTTAGAAGTGACAGTCTCAAATTATATAATATTATCACATTTATGTAATTTTTTATTTTATGCAAATTTGTATCAGCCTAAAAGCTATAAAATTTTCCTTTTACATTGTACTACTGAGTAAACAAACTAAAGCGTTTCTTATTCCATTGCATTTTTTCCTTACTTTGTCTTTTTTCTTTGCTTATTAGAGCAGCCTTTGTGTGTGCTCGTGTATATTGCAGTTATAACATATGCTGCAAAAAAGTTAAGCCAGGCACCTCAATCCTTGCTCTCCTTAGCCCTTCCTTCACCTCTAACACTTCTGAAAGAATGATTCCTCTTTTTTATTACTGGTGTTTAGCTCTGGACCTTAATATGTGCTGACTGCATCCTCATTCTGCATACCTGAAAGAGATCCTCATGGGGTCTCCGTTGCCCCCACACCATTACAGTAAGTGTGTTTTACCCAGAGATGAACTGTACTGGTACTCCCAAGAAGTGAGACTGGATAAACTGCACCTAAACAAGGGCTACTACATGACTAGACTTGTCCACTGGTCCTTCAGTGCACCGGTTTGTAGTTAATATTTTCAAAATCTGTTTTTCTTTTGAGGTCCAACAGGTTACAGTGATTGTATAACTTTTAACTAACTGTGGCAGTCTGAAATAGCAAAACAAAAAAGGAATGAGGTACTGACAGAGGCAAGGTTTGTAGAGGGAAGCAAAATAGCTTTTACTGTGGCTGTAGCTGGGAATATAAACAAGCTTTCAAACATCATCTGAAAGAGAAGCAGCAAACTGCAAGCTAGTAATGAAAGGAAGAGTTCCAAAGTACTTTGGCTTTATTGGTGGGTTCACCACACATTATATATTTGAAATGAATCTTTATCCTTTGTTTCTGTCATTAGGCTGTTTCAGAGCCCTGCTTGAAATCTTATGTGGAAACAGGACTGTTAGGCAGGAAGCAATGTTTTTCGCTGCAATTTCTTCACCCATCTACAATGGTGTTTAGTGGCTGCTATGCCGAACAGGATTCATCTTCTTCTCATTACTTCTCATCAGATCTGGTTTGTATTCTCAGTGCCTCTCACTCCATCACAGCTAGGGACAGATAAGGAAAGTTAAGACAACATGAAAGAAATGGTGAAGGTAGTTGCCTGATCCAACAATTTCTCAGCCTGCAATGGTATGAGTAGTATAGATAACAGGCTTTTTTAGGCAGGGAGAGAAATGAGGAGAGGAAGAATAAGACCTGAATCAGGAAGGGATGTTCTTCAAGGAAAGTTTGAAACAGACAGAATCAGCAAAAAGGAGCTGGAAGAAAAAATAATTTCATTGGAGAGAAGAAGAGGGGAGAAGAAAATCATAACAGTAAAGGATTTTGAGATGACTCAGACTGAAGGGGAGAGAATTTAGCTGAAGGAAAAAAATCTGTAAAGAAAAGAAGTTGAATCAAAGAGCAAAAGGAAAGTGTCTTCCTTTCCATCTTTTTTTTCTTCTCTAACATTTTAAAGCAAAAATATCTTGTTTCTGTCGGATATTTATGTACTATTTTTCTTTCTAATGACAGCAAAAGTAAAATCACTGGTCTGGACAAGCTTTCAGCAGTTATTGAAGTTTCAAACCCAATATCTACATTGTAAACCTGATGAGAATATCTATTAATTTTAGTGGTACACATTTGGGAAGTTCAGTGGATTTTGTTTGTTTTAAAGTACATGGTAAATTAACATTTTCTCAAGTACCAAAATATTGACAACATCCAAGTAGAACCCTTTTACAATCAAAACTTTTCTGTCTTTTCTCAGCCAGGTGTGGGGTAATTGATGAATATGGCATTCCATGAGACGCAATACCAGCAAGGATTACTCTGACAGAAATATATCTGCATTCTTGCACAAGCAAGGAATCTGGTATACCAGAACGAGTGGAATAGATGTACCTTGAGTAGGTAGCCTGTAAGTGCTCAATGTAGCACACATGTCCCAGGTTGCTGAACAGACAGTATGCATGCTTTAGAACTATTCTGTGCATAAGCTGTGGTCATTTGTTGGGGAAATATAGACATCAAGCATCCTTCACAGAGATATAGCCCAGGCTGCTGTATATTCGGAAGTCCAAATGTCCTGGTTTCAGCTGGGAGAGAGTTAATTTTCTT
>VYZW01056968.1:0-31185 GCA_013401315.1 Balaeniceps rex | reverse complement strand
AAAAGTAACTCTAACCCAGCTGAAACCAGGACACCCAGTCAGTGCTAACAGCACCATAAGCGGAAACAATAAGGAGTATGAGTGGCTCATAATGAAAAGTATATAGTGCTAGGGAAAAAACATGACAGAAATCATCATTATCCTCGTCATCTTCATCTTTACCACCTGCTGCACTGGACAGCCCAGCCACTGCCTTCCCAGAGGAGGACAGTCACCTGGGACTCCATCTCTACTCTTCCTGGCTGGGCACAGGGAAGAAGTTTCCCTCTTCCCTTCTCTCTTTCTGTCCCTCCCTCTCTCCTCCCCCCTTATGTTTTTATTTTTCTCCAGAAGTAACTTGCACTGTTAGAATGGACATATGTCATCAGCTATGGATCCCACTAATCAGTGCCTCTGCAATGTAATCCTGTCTCACTATCCTTTGTGCAACATCACTGTTTTCTCAGCTTTACTGCATACCTTTAGAAATTCTGGGCTTGATGTGAGTTTTTAGTATCTTCTGCACTTTGACATAAAGGCTGATTATCTGATTGAAGTGCCTATAATGTACACTCTGTTATCATACACTCTATACTTGAATCAACCAAATCGATTTCAATCTTTTCTCCCTGATTTGCAGTGATCCATTAAAATCCTCCCCCTTCAATATCTTGTTGAAAATAGCCTTACTCTTACTTTTGGAAGATGCTGCCAATATCTGCGTGGCATCGAAGTATGACAGTTGCAATTTATTTACCAGTGCATTAGGTTTTAACCACAGCATGCTCTCTCATCACCCAGGAAACAATTGCAGACTAGAGTCTTCTATCTATATCATTTCTATGAATAATATATATAACTGAATTTAGTCCATCACTCGATATTATTCTGTCACATGAACGTCAAAACAGAGGAACTCTAAAGCAAACAAAAAGAAGAAAAATGATAGTCATAAGGTAAACAGTTCCAAAAGAGAAAGAGAACCACAGGTTGAACTTCATTGGAAAGCTTTTTTTTACCAGGTACTAGGGAATGTAATATGGCTTGTCAAGACCTAATACAAAAAGAATATTAAAGAGCTAATAGACTTCTCCTGGAGGGCAGATAAGAGAATTAGCCTATAGACCTGTTTGGGAAGAACAGACTGACTGAGATGTAGGCTGTAAAGGATAGCCTAGGCAGCTGGATCAGTGCCCACCTTGAGTTTAAGAAGTTTTCAGCATAAAACTCAGGCACATAGGCCTTATGCTACCCTATTTCACACTGCTACATACCTTTGACTGAGCAAAGGAGAATTGTTTGAAGAAACTGTCTTGAATCATGTCACATGACTGAAAACCAAGATAACCCACTTATCTTCTCTCAGTAGTCAAATCATGGGATTCTGCCTTCAGACAGGTGAAGGAAGTGAAGTCCATTGCTGGGAAGATGCCTGTGACATGTGAGATGCAGTTCACACTGTACCTGGGATAATACCTTACTCAGAAAACGTCTGAGAAACTAGGTAGGCATGTTTTTATTGTAGCAACTCAGGATATGTCATAGAATTACTACAGTTATTGAGCTAACCTTATTGCCACGTTATCTCATAACCTGCAGTATGTTCATCCTCATCAAACCTATGTGAGGTAGCGCTATAGGTTTAATTGTCCCATATTATAGGCCAAATTAGGAACCAAGGCTCCCAGTGAAAGGAGCAGGGAGAGTTGCATGCCAGTAGGACATGCTGATAAGTAAGAAGCTGATGGAAAAGGCTTTTTTGTCACCTAATGAGGTTTGCATATTCTCCAGAGCTTGCTCCAGTCTAAGAAGGAAAAACATATTTTTCACTGTTTTCCTCCTTTAGGAAAAAAATCATAGAATATTACAATAAGTGAAGTTTGAACAGGCCTCCAGAGGTCATCTCAACTAACAAATTTTGAAGAGCTTCAAGGACAGAAAATCCATCCTTAGTCCCTAATAGGTTTCATAAGCTTATCACTCTTTGTTTGCTTCAGTTTCTGAGTTTCCCACAAGAGAGGTGGAAAGAATCACCCTCTTGAAGTTCTTTATAACTCAGTACTAACCAGTGAGTGTTGTACACTGTCAAAAAACATTTTTTTGAAAGCACCAAAACTGAGGAAATAGTAGTAATGGCATTAGAGAAACAAAAATACATGCACATTCATAAGAACATGAGCCAAAATTTCCATTTGCCAAAGTAGTCCGGGAGGTATTATAGGCAGGAAAAGATTTCAGTATTCAAAAGTAAAAGACAAAGAACAAGCTGAACTGTTGGAAAAACCTTGGTGAGTTCAAAGCTCAACACAAAACTTGTCTGCGTAAAGTTTTTTGAAATGTAAAATTTTAAACAAGTAAGCGGTATTCAAAAAAATTGAACTGTGAAACTGAGACATTGGTCTGTATCTCTAATTAATCTCTCCTCATGTCTTAATGTCCTTTTTAAATTATTTTTCTTGTTCTTTTTAAAAGATAATTATAATAATAACTTGTGAAAAGACTCTTTTTCTACTGGAAAAAAATAATTATGAACTTTCAGAAGGATTTTAAAATTCTGGGACTCATCCTTTTGAATCCAAACTCAGAGAATAACATTATTATAGAATTTTGGTTTGTATGATCTTCATTTTCAGATTTTCTTTTTGTTTCTGCTAGTCTTTTAAGTAAGCCATTAAATAAAAGATAGACCCCACCTGGAGTACTGCATCCAGCTCTGGAGCCCTCAGCACAAGAAGGACATGGAGCTGTTGGAGGGGGTCCAGAAGAGGGCCACAAAAATGATCCAAGAGCTGGAGCACCTCTCCTACGAGGACAGGCTGAGAGAGTTGGGGCTGTTCAGCCTGGAGAAGAGAAGGCTGGGGGGAGACCTTATTGTGGCCCTTCAGGACTTAAAGGGGGCCTATAGGAAAGATGGGGACAGTCTTTTTAGCAAGGCCTGTTGTGACAGGACAAGGGGTAATGGTTTTAAACTAAAGGAGGGTAGATTTTGGCTAGATATAAGGAAGAAATTTTTTACAATGAGGGTGGTGAAGCACTGGAACAGGTTGCCTAGAGAGGTAGTGGAGGCCCCATCCCTGGAAACATTCAAGGTCAGGTTGGACGGGGCTCTGAGCAACCTGATCTAGTTGAAGATGTCCCTGCTGACTGCAGGGGGATTGGACTAGATGACCTCTAAATGTCCCTTCCAACCCAAAGCATTCTATGATTCTATGATTCTATGATTCTATGAAACAAACTCAGACTTTTAAGGCAAGCAGCTTTTATCAGGAAAAAAACAGCTGTAAATACTCTTTTGTTTTCCTCTAACAACCATTTAGTTTATTAGTTTGAATTTTTGAGAACTATTCAATTATTTTAAGCCTGCTGCATTTTACAGTGCGCTACCAATGACACGTTGAAATTTTATCAAGGTCATTGTGATTGACGTTATCACTGTCTTTCTTCTGTTTATTACATTTTTGTGAGCAGGAAATCCTGATGCTGTCAAGTGCCTACTGAATTTCTAGAGACTTATGCTGCCATCCTCCTTAGGCAGAAAATAAATTGTTCTTTCACTGTTGCATAATCTGATTGACATACCTACATTGAATGGGCTCCTTTTTACCAAGACAATGAATCCCATCTCTCTTGTCATATTTCATAAATTCCACACAGTTGCATTACAGCAATCTGTAAGCATTGTGAAATTATGAATATGGCAAAAGGCAGCCATGGTTGACCACTCTTTATAATGAAGGATGAAGTTTAAATTAATTCTGATGATTCTGATATATTTCCATGCCTGCATAAAAACTGTCACAATCTCTTTCTGCCTTTTTAATGGACACACTCTGAAATAGATATTTCAATGAAGCAATTTCCTTCCTGCTAATTTAAAACTCTTTTTTTTGTAAAGCTGTGATATGTATTTCAAATTATGCTACCTAAGAAAAAGGATGCATAACCTCTTTTCAATTATTATTTGGCATTGAACAAGAACATTTCTTTTCCTCTGTAACGGCCCAAGAGGAAGAGTTTTGTGTTTCAAGCACTTTTAGGAGAATTAAGTAGTAAAGTTTCAAGTTTCAGTTCTCTTCCAGGTGTTCCTGAGTGGAGAGAAATCTAGCAGCCTGTGATTTGAAATCCACTGCTCTGAGTTAGATGCCTCAGCTCCTGAAGCGTTGTATAGGATAAGTTAAGTGGAAGGATCTGTATAAAATCAGTACCTGGAATAAGGAGTTGCCAAAGCTGAATGAATGGTAGGGATTTTTCCATTATACAAGGCTGAGTGGTTGGAATTTAGACACTGAGTGAAAGAAAATCTCAGTGATTACTGGACATCACTTGGTTTTCAATGTAAAAGTAAATGGGAGCAAGGAAAAGCCCCACCAGAACTGTAATTCTTTGGAAGGGAAGATAACATGAGAATGTTAAAAGAGCATTTCATCCTGAATCACAGATGATCAGTTCCAGAACACAACGAAAAGTCAGAAAGAAGATGGCTTTTTTTTCTACCAATATATGATTCCTCACTAGGTCTGTTTTTTCAGGAAGAGGTGACTATGAATCTCTATTACTGATGCTGAAGACACCTAAGCTCCACCCAAAGAAGAAACATATGGGGGACACATTTGCACAGACTTCAAAAGGAAAGTGAAAACACACAAAGCTTGTAACTGCGCAAAGACTGAAGAGTTTAATTAGCTGGTTTGGAATCACAGAATCACAGAATCATTTGGTTGGAAAAGACCTTTAAGATCATCGAGTCCAACCGTACCTGTCCACTACTGAACCATGTCCCTAAGCACCTCGTCTACTCGTCTTTTAAATACCTCCAGGGATGGTGACTCAACCACTTCCCTGGGCAGCCTGTTCCAATATTTGACAACCCTCTCCGTGAAGAAGTTTTTCCTAATATCTAATCTAAACCTCCGCTGGCGCAACTTGAGGCCATTGCCTCTCATCCTATCACTTGCTAGTTGGGAGAAGAGACCAACACCCACCTCGCTACAACCTCCTTTCAGGTAGTTGTAGAGGGCGATAAGGTCTCCCCTCAGCTTCCTCTTCTCCAAGCTAAACAACCCCAGATCCCTCAGCCGCTCCTCATAAGACTTGTGCTCCAGACCCTTCACCAGCTTCGTTGCCCTTCTCTGGACATGCTCCAGCAACTCAATGTCCTTCTTGTACTGAGGGGCCCAAAACTGAACACAGTACTCGAGGTGCGGCCTCACCAGTGCCGAGTACAGGGGAAGGATGACTTCCCTGGTCCTGCTGGTCACACTATTTCTGATACAAGCCAGGATGCCGTTGGCCTTCCTGGCCACCTGGGCACACTGCTGGCTCACATTCAGTTGGCTGTCGATCAACACCTCCAGATCCCTCTCCACCAAGCAGCTTTCCAGCCACTCATCCCCAAGCCTGTAACATTGCATGGGGTTGTTGTGGCCCAAGTACAGCACCCGGCACTTGGCCTTGTTGAACCTCATACAACTGGTCACAGCCCATTGGTCCAGCCTGTCCAGGTCCCTCTGTAGAGCCTTCCTACCCTCAAGCAGATCAACACTTCCTCCCAGCTTAGTGTCACCTGCAAACTTGCTGAGGGTACACTCGATCCCCGCGTCCAGATCATTGATAAAGATGTTGAACAAAACTGGCCCCAACACTGAGCCCTGGGGAACACCACTTGTGACCGGCCTCCAACTGGATTTAACTCCATTCACCACCACCCTTTGGGCCCGGCCAGCCAGCCAGTTTTTAACCCAGTACAGAGTATGCCTGTCCAGGCCATGGAGAAGCATTTGAGCTATTTGATTTCTTAAGGAGAGACCAGACCAGTTCAATGTGAGACCAAAAAGCCAGATGGAATACAGAGAGCCTCAAGACAGTGATTAACCTTGACATAGTGGTTATACAATGATTACAGAAAATTACCCTCCCAAAATAGTATGTAACTTTTGTATGACTTAGCTCCTGGAAAGGACTTGCTCAGCAATGCACTGATGCATTGCTAGGAAAACAGCAGAAACACACTGCTGGCGATGAGGGAGTAGGCATGCCTAAGGAACTTGGAGTTGGGTGGGAAGGGATCTGTGGCGTGATCGACAAAGCCGATGTCTGCTTTAGCAAGCAGTGTGGCCCAACATAAATGAATCTGTTGAGGGAAACACTTTGTATGAACATCTCAGTGTCCATAATGCATGTGTTTCAGGGGTTCTCTAACTTGTTCCCCTGGAGTGGACACCCATTAGCAGCTGTAGTGAAATAGGAGCACAGCTGGAGTTTGTCTTCCATTCTAGTTTTAGCCAGAAGGAATCCAGTTTCTGTCTTCCATGAATGCTTTGTGATGTAAAGCAAAACATGGGAAGTAGAAGATGGGATTCATTTAAAATACCCAGTCCTGATCTGAACTAAAATGCTAGTGTAGACACACCTAAAGTTCATCTGCACACAGGTAGATAAGAGATCATCAATATCTGGGCAGGACTCTGCTCCCAGATCTGCATTGCGTGCTTGCTTCTTTAAATCTGTTGGCCTGGCACAGAGGAAGCTCTCAGCAAGAAAAATGCCTGAATCATTTTTCCTTGCTGCCATTGGAGGATAAAAGAAACTCTTTTCAGGGCTGCAAAACTATTTGAACTGGACAAGCTCAGAGCAAATATGCAGTTTGGGCATTGGTTTATTTGGAGCTGAGATGCGGGGCTGACTGTCTGGTCTAGATTGTTCTTCATGTTGGTTGTTAATGTATGAATTGGTGGTTAGTGTGCAAACTGACACATGGCTCTTCAAAGTCAGAGAAAAATAATCTTTTTCAATAGGCCACTGATTAGATGCGGCTGAATCAGAAGGGTATGAGTCACCACTCAAATGACAAGTGTAAATTTAGTGCCTAGGGGAAGGGAGGAGGCTTTTAAAAGCAAACACATTGTTTGGAACTGAAGAAATTGAAGCCAGGTCTCCGCCACAGGATTTTGCTGGCATACCTGTATTGTCTAGAGGTGTAAGAAAATCGCCCACAGAGTTGACACTGGTTTATTGGCAAAACCCATGGTGAAGACACAGGGAGGCTTAAAGAAGAGTGTTTGTCACAAAACTGTTGCTGTACAGGAAAAGGATATAGCTATGCTGACAAAAAGAAAAACACCTTGGAGTAAGATTTTGTCAATGCGTGCTTGGGGAGCTTCTGTCTCAATAGGCCTCTCAGAAAGCGGGAATCCCTATGTCTAGTTTCAAGATCCTGAGTGGATTTAGGCATGAGCTAGCTCTCAGCTACGTAGGGTAAGCATTTGAAGACAGGAAGATCTAAGTGCTAGGGAATGTTGTAGCCTCAGAGTATTAGTAAAGGGAGTTGTTTAGACTGATGTTTTGGAGCTTAGTGTCTCAGTTTTCCCAAAATATTGCTTTAGGTGCCCATATTCTTTAGTATCATTTCAAGGAAACAGGAGAAAAATAGTCTAGATAAAATTGTCAAAAGGTGGCTTTGCAGCAAATTATTCCAGAGTAAATATTAGTAGATCACACCAAATTGGCACAGCATTTCAAGTGAGATCTCACAGGGCACTCGCCTGAGTTCCTGAGTGTCAATGAACATTTTGATTAATGGGTAGGTTGATGGAACAGAAGCTCTTGCAAAGTGTGTAGACATCAATGGACAAAGCAGACTGTAAACACCACTGAGGACAGGATTAGAATGGTGGATAAATACTTGAGATTGGAAAAAAAGGGTTTGAAAACAATAACAAAAAAACCATCACTGAACAGCAAAGACCAACTCAGGGAAAGAAAAAGGCAACTGCACAAATATATATATAAAAAAAAGACAAAAAAAAGACAGATGAGTGAAACAGTACCTTGGAGGAAAGGCATTAAAGTCTGTTGTGGGCCACAAACTGTATGACAGGACTACAACACAATGTTGTTACAAACAAAGCAAATTGCCATCCCAAATGAACAGGACTGTCATGTGCAGAACTTATGAACCAATTAATCTTTTTGTCTCCATATAGCTTGAGGCACTAAACTTTACGAGAGATGTAGTCACACTAAGAAGAATAACAAGAATGCTGAGAGACTTCAGAAAATGTGATCCATCCATCTATGCAGAGGTAATTCAGTTTATTTTTGGATAAAAAGAAGTATGGGAGAACATGATAAAAATTCCAATATTGAAAACATAGTTGGAAGGGTGGTGATACATGACTTTTCATTTCCAGGGAGTGAAAGAAAATAATAATAATTCATTTTCCATAGGACAAGATATAGTTTAGATATTATGGAATGTGTTCCTAACCACAAAGATCAATAAGCATCAATAAGATACCTAAGCTGTGGCATCATTAAAAAGCCCTCAGGAACAGAAAAAGACATGCAGAGAACCAGTGATGTAGGAGACACTTGAAAACAGACTTTGAAAACTTTTAGGTAAACTGTAGAGCAAGGATGCCTGCGTATGCAAAAATACAGGCTTTTTGTATGCAGTTTGGAAATATCTGGTGTGATCACAGCACAGAGGAACAGGGAAGAAGGTTCATAGAGACAAGAGGATTTACCTATGACAGTGAGTGCTACTGGAGTTTCAGAACAGAGGAAGGACAAGGTAAATGAATTAATTTGGATTTCAAGCAGTTCTCTGAGGACTGCTTCAAGAAGTTAAATAAGTCCTCTTCAGGTGGCCTGTTTCCCAGGGGAATGCAGTCAGTGGTAAGTGAAAATACTCAGGGAATATCATCGTGTTCTGAGTGCAGGACTGAGATTAAAGCCTAAACCTACCTAGCACCTTCACAGTCTTTGGACACAGGCTTGTACACAGATGCAGACTTGTGGGCCAGTTTGAGGATGTGACAGAAAAAAGTTTGATCTACTCCTTAATATGGGCTCAACACCTGCCCATCCAAAATATAGGGAGCCAAACTAACTGTGTTTTACCTATAGGGTCCGATCCCCTCACATTTCTATCCTTACGCTCCCACTACTTTTATTGTTCTGACCTCAGCACTTGTGAGTCCTTTCCATGAGCCATTTTGACTTAGTCTGGCAGAAAACTAAACCAGAACAAAACACCTACTCCTGGGTGAACAAATTCAAGCAACTTACAGGGGGTTCACCTGCTGAGGGTCAGAGCCAGTGCAGCAAAGCAAAATGACAGCACAGGTCCAGGAGAGATGGAGGATGAAGAGAGAGCTCTATGCAGGGAGCTGAGTGACTGTCTCAGTCACTGAGACAGTAAATCAATTCAGCTGCTTAACAGATCTCAGCCTTAGACACTTTTCTTGAAGTGAAGTGGCCCCATAGGTAACTTTTTCTCTCCAGAAACTCTATAGGGAACCTAAAGTAACTAGCTCAGATTTAGACATCCAACTTTTTGATGCTTACATTAGTATATATTAGGTATATATTATTATATACCTGTACCAGTATACATCCTCATCCTTAAGGTGATCTTACAGGTTCAGTACTGCATAGATAATCTGTTTGCAAGATTGTCCCTAGAAGGATGGGGTATAACAGTAGTCTGAATTCTGTCTGCCTTTCAAGTACTGAAATCACGAGGTTGCTGTACTTACTATTGGGAACCAAATATACAGTAGTGTGGACGCACTGAGATGAATATGGAAGCAACATAGGAAGACTGCTAAAGCAGGGGTTCCTGGTCCTGCTTCCTAACGTCATCACAGTAACACTGGTGACACCTTTCAAATCACACACTCTAACCTAAAGCGCGTGAGTCACAGCCAGGATAATGTCACTGAAGTAGATGCAGTGGTTTCAGTTCTCACGGTTCTTCTCCAAAGGCAGTCAAGACACCACACAGCACTTCACAGTAATAAATAAAAAACTGGTAGGATACAATAAAACAGCATCATAAATTATCCCAGCAAGAGGAAACAAAGACTTTAAAAAGAAACCAAGAAAGGTCATCCTAATGACACTTTCAAAACAGTTCTCAGGTGTTTGGGGGGAATATAGCTGAAAGTCAGAAGAGCCCTGAAGCTAAGGCAAAAACATGCAGAGCTGAGATGTAGTGATGGCTCTCCTAAAACACAAGTGATATCCCCAGCCAGATCGCTTCTGAAGTTGCCACAAAACCAGCAGCCTAAGGAACGAAAGAGATCAAGTAATTCCTGAGTTAGGCTTGCTTGAACAGTAATCATTTGACCTGTTGAAGCTGTCGTGTTGTTCTTACATTTAGCTGAGTGTTTGGGAAAAAATCCAGACTGCTAGATTAAGTGCATAAATCAGGTGTTGCAGTGCCCAAAGTGTATTCCTTTAGTATCAGAGCAGCGATCCAGACTACTTGGTTTAAGTACACAACCGCTCTACACAGCTCGCGGAGGGACACATCTTCCATGAATAATAGCCCAAAAAGCCTAGTTCTTGCTTAGAGTAATGCCTAAAATAGCCAGTAGGAAACACCACAGGCAGTCTGAACTTGACTTTAGGAGAGTGATTGAGGTTGCAATTAGGTCTCTAATTAGTAGGGCAGCTAGACTATACAGGGGAAAAAAAAAGAAAAAAAGAAAAAAAGGAGAAGAGCCTAGAAACCATATCTCCTGCTTCCAGGTTAAGTGCATGAACTAAGGGGATATGAGAGCAACAGGGAGCAATACCATTGCCAGTTTTCATGGGACCTATCCTGCACCTTACCTTGAGCACCTATCTGAATTTCAGGATGCCCATAGGTCCCTCTTGTTTTAGGAAAACAGTGGGTAAGTGATGTTGAAATTTTGCTCACTGGGGCTTGGAAATCTAGAGTTCATCTAATTTATACAGTGTGAATTTGACTGCCTGTTTTAATCAGTTCCTCACAGTCAGATTACTCACAGGTACTTTAGTGAGAACAGTCTGGGTCTAGTTATTCTGTGAATTAGCTTTTCTATTTGCCTTGATGTATACCGGAGAGCAAAATCTCTTCAACCGACTGCAAAAACTCTACCAGCCACAAATGTGACCACTGGAAAAAACAATAAAACCATGAGAAAATGTGAAAATTAATCTAATTTTCAGCCTATGATCTTCACATTTCTTACAACCATTATCTCCTCCAGATGCACAACAGAAGCAGGTCTCAAATGGAGGCTATTTCACCTCTACTGAACCAAAGGTACTCTGTGGTAGGACACAGTGACCCCAGGAAAGAGAGACCAATGCTATAGTCACTGCAGATGCAAGAAGATGGCTCTAGAACGCAATCAGCTGAGCAGGAGTTTGTGTATGTCACCCATATCAGTGCTCTGCCAGGCAGGTAGTACCCTGCTTTTTTTAATAAGCAACACTCCTGTGCATTTTATCACACTTGGAGGGCAGCATTTCCCACTGTGTTAAGAGGTTATAGCGGGGCCTTGACTCATTTCTTACCCAGAGGAACATCAGTGACTCACTGGTGTCCCACAGCAGACTTATTTCAGCCTATACTTATCTTCAGAGCAGAGCACAAGGTGATCAGCTGTGAAGCCTTTTGCGTAGGACTGTTATCACCAAAACAAAGGCAAAGAAGAAAATCATGGTGTTCTTTTAAGTCGTACAGCAGTACTAAGTAATAACGTCATAGGGCGGGACTAAGTAATAATGTCTTGCCCATTTCAAGTTGAACCTGGTCCTACCTACATCACTGCAAACAACATACTAGATAAAAGTGATATAACTTAGACTTCTGTAATTTGAAAGAATTGCAATTAAAACCAAAGTCCTGCCTCCTTCAAATGCTGAAATTACTTGGCTGCCAGGGTGTTGGTTCCCGTTGTTTCTAGGTTTCCTATTGCCCTGGTACCATTCACTGGGAAAGGCACAACTCGTGTGTGGAGGTTAGATTTAATATTTGAGGAAGCAGAAGATACTCCGTTCAAATGCTAAAACAGATGAA
Organism: Balaeniceps rex; assembly: GCA_013401315.1. Lineage (NCBI taxonomy): Eukaryota > Metazoa > Chordata > Aves > Pelecaniformes > Balaenicipitidae > Balaeniceps > Balaeniceps rex. Next base: position 19,370 of record VYZW01056968.1, on the reverse strand, counting down.
GGACTCCCACTCAAACAAAGATGGACTTGGGAAAATACGAAGCAGAAGAGTTAATTTTTTCAGGACTAGGAGTGGGTGAGTATTTCAAGAATGGGAGTTGACTCTCTGCCTTTTGTCTTCACAAGTAGCAAGTTTAACTCTGTGAATTGATTACATTTATAATGAGACTTACTTACTACACATTAGGCTACATCTGTAATGACACTGTATATACTAATGCACCTTGTAAGTCAAAACCAAGCAGCCCATAAATCCCAGCAGTTTTTACCACCCATAGGGTTAGAGGCTTTTGTCAAGTCCACCTTAGAGCCTGTCTCCTTTAATTGCTCAAAATTGACTGCTAGAGCCTCAGCACAATTATGGCTGGAAATAAACTATATTACACAGCAATTTCAGTTCACGATCGGTGGCCATGGTAACACCAAGCAATAAGGCTTAAAAAAGGAAATGGCCTTAAAGGGCATAAATGTGCATCTTGAATCCAGGCAAGTGGGATAGCGAGGAGGTTTTGTTTCTTCAGAAGGAAAAAATATTTTTTTTCTGCTCCAGTTAATTTTTTAGGTTCTATTTTAAGGCAATTAACTTCTTCATTTGCCTCACAGAAACTAGCACTCATACATTTTTTATTTTCAGTTGCATGCTCATTAAAGTCTTCATATTTAGCTGTCGGTTGTTTGAAGCACTCATACATTGGGGTCCATACTTCTGTGTGGCTAATGATATCAATAAAAAATCCCTTTCATCTGAGATTTTGCTTTTAGCTTGTGATTTGTTGTTACATGTTTATTTTGGTGAGCAGTGCAGGCTCGATCCCAGTTACTTTAAAGTGAGAAAATCTGCTGTAAGATAATGTGATTTTGGTGGCATGTTCAATGTTTCTCAAGCCCAATCCTGAGCTCCTTCACCTGTTGCACACCCTATAAAGCCAGCCTCAGTCCCATTGCCTGTAATTGTTTTCAAATGAGGGTTTAGTTCTTTAAATCCTTCCAAAGCTTTCAGATGACCACTTTTATTAGTTCAAATTGATAGTGTATTTTTTGCTCTGTGTGCAACACTGAAAGTCCAAGAAAATCAAATGGACAAACAGCTGCTTTTCAAAGAACTGTATAAATTAGCTACAAACAAACACACCAATCTCTTAGGTCTGTCGGTTTCTGTAATAGGAGACAGATATCATTAACTTTCTTAAGCGATCATTGTACAGCAACCTAAATATTTGATTTTATTTTTTTCTCTATCCAAAAGCCAGCTACACTTCCACAGAAGAAAATTATACTAGTCTGACACAATTTTCTCTGAAGAAATCCAAGTCTGCTGCTGCTACCCACCCCCTAGTTATTTTTCCACAGCTTCTAATAGTTTCTTTTTCTGTTAAATTTTTTTCCAGGTATTGAAGTTAAACTGACTATAGAACAGATCTCTTGGATCCTTTTTTCCTCCCTTCACTGAGGAAAGGTCCTGGTAAATAATCCATTCTCCCCAAGGGCACAAACTTGTTAATGGTTCCAAGAGGCTTCCTTCCTTCAGGTCTTCATTCATCTTAAGATAAAGTTTGTCAGTCTCAGGTGAGTTGAAAACATTTAATTTACCTAATTTACTCTATAATTTGTTCTTTCCATATTCCAGTCTGAGATCTTACCCCTTTGTTGTTGTCCATAGCTGTATTAGGTCACAGTTGACCTTTTCGATGAAGACAGGCTCAAAACCACATATATAATTTTCCTTGTTGATGTCCTTTGTTAGTCACTTTTCCTGTCCATTAGTTAGCAGAAAAGTATGGGTTTTGGTCTTCCTCTTGCTTCTAATTGTCCTGGTTTCAGCTGGGTTAGAGTTACTTTTCTTCCTAGTAGCTGGCATAGTGCTGTGTTTTGGATTTAGTATGAGAAGAATGCTGATAACACACTGATGTTTTAATTGTTGCTAAGTAGTGCTTAGGCTAGTCAAGGACTTTCTTTTTCAGCTTCCCATGCTCTGCCAGCTGCACAAGAAGCTGGGAGGGGGCACAGCCCAAGATAGTTGATCCAAATTGACCAACGGGCTATTCCATACCATATGACGTCATGCTCAGTATATAAACCGAGGGGAGTTAGCCGGGGGGCAGCGATCGCTGCTCGGGGACTGGCTGGGTGTTGGTCGGTGGGTGGTGAGCAGTTGCATCACTTGTTTTCTTTTCCCTGGGTTTTGTTTGTCTCTCTCGTTCTCCTTTTCATTACAATTATTATTATTATTATTATCATTATTATTACTATTACTATTATTATTATTATTATTTTATTTCCATTATTAAACTGTTCTTATCTCAACCCATGGGTTTTCTTACTCTTGCCCTTCCGATTCTCTCCCCCATCCCACCGGGGAGGGGGAGGGAGGGTGAGCAAGCAGCTGCGTGGTGCTTAGTTGCCAACTGTGGCTAAACCACGACACTAATATACTGATTGAAGGCGCTGAGGATTTCTTGTCACTGATGTTTCCTCACAACTACGTTTCACTTATGCTTTGTCCTTCTGATGTTGTTCCTACTTGCTCAGTTTGTCTTTTTATATCCATCCTTATTGATGTGATCTACTTTTCACTTTCTGTATTCTCTCTTCTTGGGCTTAGTGTCAATGAAGAGTTCACAATTTAACTAACCCGATCTCTTACTATGTTTTTTTTTCCTTCTGCATTGGGACAGTTTGTGCTTCTGCCTTTAGTAGTGTTTTCTTGAAGAACTGCCAGATCTCTTTAATACCTTTGAAAATCCATTGACATTTCAAAAAATGCTATGGAATCCCAGAGAAGAACGATATACTCTTCAGTAGAGATTTATGTTTCCTTCATAAAGGTGACACTAAGCCTGGATAAAAGGCTCAATCTACACAATTTCAGAACAGGCAAGGCAAATAACCTCCTGTTAGGTGTCCCCATTAAACCCCTCCAAATACATTCTTATCTAGAGAGACCTGTAGGACACCTTCACCAATGAAGTTCTACTCTCACCAGATGGCTCTTTAATTGGAGAAATAATTCAATGTCCTTCCAGGAAGAGAAAGAAAGTTAAAGAGTAAGAATCAGTCAAGATAGGTTGAAACTCAAAAACTTTTACTCTTCCTTAGTCTTGGGTGATGGTTGTATTGTTTTTTCCAAATTTAATCTACCTAATGATAATCTACTGATCAGTTTATTAATTATTTTGTGCAGAACTGTATGAAATTTCTGGTTGGTTTCTTTTATATTTGACATTGCTTCTTTTCTGTAAATGCTATGCTTGGGGTATAGCTATTTGCTGTTAGACGACAGTGGCTCTTATGCTGGTCATAATAATGCTCTCACGCTGGAAAAACAGTCACGTCTTCTTAATTATGAATCTCTTTTTATATACAGTTACGACAAACATGTCAGAGAACAGATTTTAATGAAACCTTTCTGCTTTACTATCTGATTTTGAGTATTCAGTACCTTAAGTGGTCCCTTTAAATTCTCCACATTACCGTATCCTGGTCCTTCAACACTACTGATTAAAAGGAGATAATATTACAGCAGGCAGGATAGTCTTCGATTTCAGTCTCTAAACCAATCAATAGCTATCAGTCTAGATGATTTATTACTCCATTCTAGAACCTGATCATTCACATACATTAATGAATTTATTTTGACAGCACATTTTTAAATCACTATCGTGCTCATAGGAAATTCAAGGAATAGGAGGCCAAGTGAACAGGGTATGGCAGAGTCATGAGCAGAATTAGGGTCTCTGCTGTGTTCTTTCTCAGACACCAAAAAATTCCTCTACAGACTGTAAACATGTGGAACACTTCCTGTGGAAGTGCATAGGAGCTATAGGGGATTACTCAAATGTAGCTTTAAGTCTTTGAAGTCATAACATTTCCCCATGGAACCACTGAGGACTCAGAAGCACCCCCTGGAAGTTTCATTTGCTATACAGAGGGGTGAGGATCTTAATTCTACTGCCCAGGTTTGATACCTGAAGTTAGACTGCCTGAATTCTTGGTTTGAAGGCAAGTTTGCAACCTACAGAGCTTTCCTCATTTGGAATGCATTTTCCAGGATGCTGGATATTAAGGATGCTTTACAGAAAAGCATTTTGGAAACCAGTTAGCCCTACCTAGTAAGTAATTTCAGTTATCCTAAAAGTCATTACAGGGAATGTCACAACAGCAAGACTCTAAGAACACTACAAAAAAGTCACTTAGTAAACAGGCTTTAGTAGCAGAGCACAAGGAAGAGCTGAGAGCTGTGAACACAGCAGACCTTTGCAGGCGATGGAAAAAAATTGCAACTTAATAGAGGAAGTGAGAGAAGCGAAGGTGAAGAGGTAACCAAATGTAAGAAGGATTTTTAATCAGTGATGTATCGTGATTACACTGACAGATGGAAGACAGAACTCCACTAACTTGAGAGAACAAGATATTAGTGATGGTCTGGAATGTATACTAGTAAAATTTGTTGGCAACAAGCTATGTCTTTGTTTTGTAACACTGGGCTTAGGAAACATCCAACTTTCCAGCTTGTAAGCAGACAGCAAACCTCTAGCCTGTTTGTGTTTTTAATTTGCTTATGTATTGATTATCTCTGGACTCTGAAACTTGGCTAAATGTTTTAGAGAAGGCCTGCAGACTGTTCACCAGTGACATCAATACCTGGTTCACAAGACTGTCTGACAGCAGAGCTTCCTCATATGTAATTGTACTGTTTAATTCTGTAGAGTATCCTCTAATAGTTTATGTGAAAGATGTTTTATGTAAATAATTATACAACTGACTTAACAGAGTCACTCGTGTAGTAAAGCAGGTCTGTTTTCAGAGGCAAACAATTCCCTGTAGATAGCATATCTTCCAGACCTAAGTGTGGCTGTGTTTTGAAGGAAAGTTTCATGGATCTTCAGGGATTTTTATCTGGCAGGCAACCTGCAAATGCTGCTGTAGTTCAGCTGTGCCGAAGAAACTGTGTAATATCTAGCTTGAAAATAAAGGCTGAGTATCTGGGGCAATCAATAGCAGAAGTTAGATTCACCAATGCAAATCTATCAGCAAACCAAGACCAGAACTCATTGCTCCCTTAATTCCAAAACAGTCTGTGTTAGTGACATAAACCAAACTGTAAATTCTAGAACCATAACCCTAAAACCATAGCTGTGTCAGTGAGATGTAACAGTGACTTTTCTGGTTGTTTGTAATAGGTTTATACCTTCTTTGGAGTCATTTTTGTCTTCCAGTACACCCACATACCTCTTCAGACTTTCTTTCTCCCACACTTCCCCCTTGATATGCAAAGCTCTGATTTGATTAAACCTCACAGAAAGTCAGACTTCAGTTGTGCCAGCTGAAGGCACTGGGCCCCCTAAAGGAAGAAAGAAGAAGCCTGACCTAGAAGTCAGAAAGTTTGGATGACACTTCTCTCCCTGGACTGCTGCAATGCTGCAAAGAATTAGAAACAATAGTAAGACATTTCCCAGGCGTGCTACAGAGGTTTAACTAAATCAGTTTTTAAGATTGTAGAATCATAGAATGGTTTGGGTCAGAAGGGACCTTTTAAAGATCAACTAGTCCAACCCACTTGTCATGGGCAGGGATGTCATCCACTAGATCAGGTTGCTCAAAGCCCTGTCCAACCTAACCTTGAACACTCCCAGGGAAGGGGCATCCACAACTTCTCTGGGCAACCTTTCCCAGTGTCTCACCACTCATAGTAAAGAATGTCTTCCTTACATCTAATCTAAACCTACCCTCTTTCAGTTTAAAACCATTAGCCCTTGTCCTGTCATTACAGGCCCTGGTAAAAAAGTCTCTCTCCAACTTTCTTATAAGTCCTTTTTGTATATTGAAAGGCTGCAATAAAGTCTTCCCAGAGCCTTCCCTTCTCCACGCTAAACAACTTCATCTCTCTTCTAAAGTAAAGATACTTTAGAGTATGTCTCTGTATGCACAGTAAAGGTACAACATTTGGCATCAGGCCAGTAGTCACAAACCCCAAACCAAAACAGACTCTTCACTTTCACAGGTGTGTGAAAGATCAAGCTGAGCTTGACACCCAGGCTTTTCTAAGCCTAACATATCAAAACCTACAATAAATTTCAGGTGGGAAGCAATAAATTTGTGTAGCATTAAAGATCCTGTGGATTTTGGCAGTGGCAGAAGGAGGGCAGAAACAGAATTAGGAAGCAGAGCCATAGCACCGAAAACTCTATATGTTGAAGTGCCAATATCCAAGTGCAGTCCCAGGCAGTCTGACACAGGCACTGGGATCAGAGGGACAGTTCTGCAAGCCTGTTTTAGTCCCCCAGGATAGCCTTGTGATGCAGCGTGCACCAGGAGCTGATAGCTTAGGTGGACACCAGTGCAGACATCGTGATGATTTATACCCCTCTACTAGGAAGCCACACCTCGGCGCCTGTGGAGAAGCAGGCCCAGATCAGGACACGGACGATGACACTCAGCAGAGGTGGCAGATCTCCTTCATGCTCCCCACTGCCTCAAGACTCCATTTCAGCTTCTTGGCTGCTCTGGGACCTCAATGTGCCTCACCCACCTGGTTCAGGGGACCACAGGGACTCATCAGCCAGCTGGGACTTGCATGTCAGGCCACAAAGAAGGACAGAAGTTCAGCCCATGTGAATTAGTTATAATGAGAGGGGAGGAAGGAGTAGGGCAGTGAGTGGCAGGATAATACGGGATTTTGATGTGAGTCTTGCACTCCGCTCATGGGCCTTGATGCCTCTGCACCAGAGGTGTGCTGCTGCAGGAGGACCTGCAGTCGCACCTGTACACAGAGCTCCCTCAGACGTGACTTGGGCACACCAGGCTCAAAGGCACATCCCACAAGTTACAGCAGGGCACTGATTCTGCTGCGTAGCATGTGTGTGGAGTCCTTATGATGGGGTAGAGCAACATACCAGGTTCTGCTGTTTTCTGGACCAGAAAAGTGAATTTCATGCTTAAAGTATGAGATCTGACAACCCCCTGCTAGTACGATGCCACAGCTACTGTCCTAGTCCCTTGTCCTCACAGCCTCCTGGACACTCAGATAATCCCCAAGCACCTCTTCTTTTTGTATCATTTTGGAACAGAAAATGTTTTGAACTCAACCTGTAAAATGAAAAATACAGTTCCTGTCCTGCTAATGCAAGTTTTTCCATTTTGTGCCCTGGACCAAGAAAATACTTTGTGTTCTAAAGCAGAATGAAAGTAATAAATAAATCCACACATAAAATGTAAAATACATAAAATGTATTTTGTGTGCAAAATAACCATCAGAAAACAATATATTGGGTCAATGAAAATATTGTGTTTCACCAGAAATTAGATGTTTCGTTCTGATTTTGACTAACTTGAATCATATGAAATGAAACTTGATAAGGAAAACTAATTTGAAAATAGAAAAGTTCAACACAACACTAGACTGAATCAAAATGTTTTCTCCCCAGTTTTCCTTTTAAGCAAACTTTTGTTAAACACATTTCAGTGTTTGGGGTGATGGACTGATAATTATAATGTTGCAATTTCAACAACATTTGTATTTTCTCTATTGGATGACTAAAGCCATTCTACAAACATGCAGTGGAGTGCAGACAAGCCGATAGATCTTACTCCAGAGCAAGACGTTACATTACTCTATTGCTTACCTTGGGAATTTCTAACTTGTTCCCCACTGCACCTTGTAGACGTGACCAAAACCTCACAGCATGAGCTCTGTGCTCAGTCTTCCAAGCTGCACTTCTCCAATATGGGGGGACGAGCACTTGGTTACATGCCTAGCACACATATGGATGCCACAGGTAAGAAAGATTAATTACACTAAAAGTTGGGAGTGAGGAAAGATCAGAGCTTTAAATGAGTGAAAAAGAAGAAAGTGCAAAAAGTAAAAAAAAATAGAGAAAACAGGTTGGAATTTTGCTTTCTAACTTAAGGTGACAGGGTGAATATGGCCACGTTTCTTTACATAAGAAATTTTTATATATATACACATAGAGAGAAAAGCATTTCACCATATATATGGTGAAAATTACAGTAGCATTTAGCTTTGTGACAGCTTATCTGATGCTCTACACAAATTGATAGCACTGTGCCTGTCAGCACTGTCTTCTCTGAAGTGTAGGGTCATTTTGCTTTTAGGAATAAAGGAAAATCCTCTGAGACTTGTTGAAGGTTTGCACATTCAGCCAGGTCTGGAGCAGGAAGTGCAGCATGCACTTGTTATTGAATATTGTAGAATGTGAAAACAGAATTAATGTTACTGAAAAAAACCAAAAGGGCATGCAGTCTTTCAGTGATAACTAAATGGGCCATGGAAGAAACCTGCTCCAAGGAGGTAGACAGTGCAAAGCTCTTGTTTGAGAGGTTTGGTATGGAAGAGTATGGAATCAGACTTGAGTTATGAGTAAGCCACAGCATCCTCTTTCAGTGAAGCAATCCTTCAGAGCTGATTGAATAGGAGCCCAGATCAACTGTGTATCTCCCTGTTCAAACCTCCAAAATTTACCTGGTGGCTGCCTCAAGCCAGTTTATTAGCAATGCATCTGTACCATTTCTGTCTATTGAAGCTTCTCTCTTCAACACTTTCATTACATTTTTCATATTAATCCACAATTGAAAGAAAATTAACTATTAAAGAATCAATATAGGGAGTAAACAATTTTCTTTGATTTATCCTTGACAAAAAATCTATCATGCCCTAAAGCTGAACACTCTACTTTTCTTCCCCTAATACAGGCATTTCCCCACCTTTTCAACAGCCACTGCACTGCCCTAGGTCTTGTTAAGATATGAGGTCTATGGGGCATTGCCGCTGTCCTTGCATGTCCTTAGATAGCTCCTGTGATGCTCTAGGTTTGTCTGCACAAAACTCATAAAAAATGCACTGAAAGCACATTATTAACTTTGTACATCAAAGTTATTAAAAGCTGAGGAAATACCGGGATTAAAATTTGCCCCACTGTGCTCATGCTTATGTTAGACAATGTAATGATATGAACACATCCTCCTCTCCTCTCCTCTCCTCTCCTCTCCTCTCCTCCAGGAATAGATGGATCTTCAAAAAAGCCTCAAGAGATGAGAGAGTCCAGTTATCCTTATATGATGGATGAAAGAGTCCAGTTAGCCCAGTTATCCTAACTCAATAACGACGAAGACCTACGGCACAGAGATCAAACAGAAAATTATCAACTGACTCAGGGTACCCAGTTTAATATATCTCAAAGCTGTTATTACAACAAGTAAGAAAAATAGGATTTTTATACAGCTTAAGTCCCTGTGTCTCTATTCGTAGTTTCAGCTCAACAGTAGTGGTGGCTGAAAGATCTCCAAAGCAGCTGCTGCTCTGCTAAATCTTACATCCTCATTCCAATGCAGAGAGAAGCTAGAACTTCTTTTTCCACTTGTGCTAAAACTCAATTTTTTTCTACAGTCTAAATAACTGAAGTAGCTGAAATTTAAAAGAAAAGACCATCAACCTGAGCAGTCACCCAAAACAGGAAACTTCAACCCAGGGGAAACTTTGGCTAAATTATAAGCATCTGAATGCAGTCATACAAAAAGAAGTATCAAGCAATGCTGACAATAGGTGGGGCTAGAAGCCTTCCCAGTAATGTGAAGGTGCTTACTTTTGGACACATTTATGGAACCACAAAAGAGATCAATATTGCAGCACAGGTATTAGCTCTTCCTTCAAAATCATTTGTCTTGCTGGGGAGAAAATCAGCTCCTATTACCCTATTATTACCCTATCATTACCCTATCACCCTAACGCAAGGTCTGTTACCCTTCGAGTAACAACAGACAGCTAGTCAGTCAGTTAGGCAGCCAGAAGTGTTTCGTTCAGCAAGAGCTCTCTTCTTACTGTGAAGCAAAATTACTCAACAAATGGCAGTCTGCTGAAAAGTTCTGCTTTGCCTTGGGGCTCCCTGAGAAGCTGGTGAACAAGGCCACGCTTCCATTTAACCATAACACCTTTCATTTGGCCAGCAAGCAAAGTTGTCCCAGGCAAAAAAGAAACGATGCCTCAGCAAATATAACAATGCCTCAGCATCTGCAAAATAGTATTTCTGACTGTGCAAAGTTCCTTCCAGAGGGATCTCAGATGAGGCAAGGAAGTCTGTCTTCTGAAATGGTACAGAAAACCTAAAGTTAAATTTCTAACCTTGCAAACACATGATTGTTGGCTTTCTTGTCTTACATTTTTTTCTATCTCTTCTTACAAAGAAACTGTTCTTTGAGGATGATTCAGGTTAGTCCCTCCACCCTTCCCCAGCTGGATATGTGATAAAATTAGAGTCATACATATGGAATTATTTCCTTTCTCTGCAAGACTCTGTTGCAGACCCTGATTGGTTCTCAGCCCAGGGCAACCTACTGGTTGCCTCAGCCTTTGAACATGTGTAAAGGCACATACAGAATAGGAGAGATCATATGATTTCATTTTATATGAGTTCAGTCTCAAACACTTCAATAGATACCAGTTATAGAAACAGATGAGACTGTTCAGTATATTCCAGTTCAGCACTCCACCTATTGCAGTGTTATACAAAAACTGGACACAGCCATAATTAATTTTATTCCCATTCCCCGCCTGTTCCATATCCCTGTGGATAATCTTCCAAATTCCCTTAGAACTTTCACTAAAGAACAAAGAGCTTTCTAGGTCAGATGTTGCAGTGTCTAATGGGTAGACACTTTATGTCCAAAGAGGGAAGCACACCTTAGATATTTTGCCACAGAACATGGTTTAGCAGCAGAAAGTTAGCTCAGAGTAAGAGCTCAAACACTCAGTGCCCTGAAGAGCCAGAAGAATGTTAATTCAAAATAACTGTGTAAAGCCAGGATGATGTCAGGGATGATGGTGATACAGGCAAGTCCTACAGTTCAAGGAAGAAGCACTTCTGTCCATTTAATATTCACAGCTAGGAATCCCTTCAAGAAGGGGTCGGTCCACTCTTTTCAAGCNATAGGTGGGGCTAGAAGCCTTCCCAGTAATGTGAAGGTGCTTACTTTTGGACACATTTATGGAACCACAAAAGAGATCAATATTGCAGCACAGGTATTAGCTCTTCCTTCAAAATCATTTGTCTTGCTGGGGAGAAAATCAGCTCCTATTACCCTATTATTACCCTATCATTACCCTATCACCCTAACGCAAGGTCTGTTACCCTTCGAGTAACAACAGACAGCTAGTCAGTCAGTTAGGCAGCCAGAAGTGTTTCGTTCAGCAAGAGCTCTCTTCTTACTGTGAAGCAAAATTACTCAACAAATGGCAGTCTGCTGAAAAGTTCTGCTTTGCCTTGGGGCTCCCTGAGAAGCTGGTGAACAAGGCCACGCTTCCATTTAACCATAACACCTTTCATTTGGCCAGCAAGCAAAGTTGTCCCAGGCAAAAAAGAAACGATGCCTCAGCAAATATAACAATGCCTCAGCATCTGCAAAATAGTATTTCTGACTGTGCAAAGTTCCTTCCAGAGGGATCTCAGATGAGGCAAGGAAGTCTGTCTTCTGAAATGGTACAGAAAACCTAAAGTTAAATTTCTAACCTTGCAAACACATGATTGTTGGCTTTCTTGTCTTACATTTTTTTCTATCTCTTCTTACAAAGAAACTGTTCTTTGAGGATGATTCAGGTTAGTCCCTCCACCCTTCCCCAGCTGGATATGTGATAAAATTAGAGTCATACATATGGAATTATTTCCTTTCTCTGCAAGACTCTGTTGCAGACCCTGATTGGTTCTCAGCCCAGGGCAACCTACTGGTTGCCTCAGCCTTTGAACATGTGTAAAGGCACATACAGAATAGGAGAGATCATATGATTTCATTTTATATGAGTTCAGTCTCAAACACTTCAATAGATACCAGTTATAGAAACAGATGAGACTGTTCAGTATATTCCAGTTCAGCACTCCACCTATTGCAGTGTTATACAAAAACTGGACACAGCCATAATTAATTTTATTCCCATTCCCCGCCTGTTCCATATCCCTGTGGATAATCTTCCAAATTCCCTTAGAACTTTCACTAAAGAACAAAGAGCTTTCTAGGTCAGATGTTGCAGTGTCTAATGGGTAGACACTTTATGTCCAAAGAGGGAAGCACACCTTAGATATTTTGCCACAGAACATGGTTTAGCAGCAGAAAGTTAGCTCAGAGTAAGAGCTCAAACACTCAGTGCCCTGAAGAGCCAGAAGAATGTTAATTCAAAATAACTGTGTAAAGCCAGGATGATGTCAGGGATGATGGTGATACAGGCAAGTCCTACAGTTCAAGGAAGAAGCACTTCTGTCCATTTAATATTCACAGCTAGGAATCCCTTCAAGAAGGGGTCGGTCCACTCTTTTCAAGCTGAACTCAGTCTACTTTGAATATATTAAATATAGAATATGAACTATATTAATAATATATAAGTATATATAAACAATAAATTAAAAAATGAGTGAGATATCTATGGTTTTCTTTCACACAATAGTCTGTTGGTTGTAGCAAACTTCCCGGAAAAGTGTAAGCCAGACCCATTTCCTTCCTCCCCCTGAGGGAATTTCAAGCTACAGTTTTACCATTCTGTTCAAGCGCCTTTAGCACCCAGACTGAAATTATTCTGCAGTAGGAATAAAGCAGTCATCAGCCTTCCAAGAAAGCTGTGTCAAAAAAGTGCAGAATAGAATTCAGGATTTCTTGAAAGCATGACCCTGTGCTTTCAGAGCCTGGGGACTCTCCAGGGTTATCCAGTGCTCTCTTATTTAATTATATGACCCTATTCTATTTCGGGTTTTTCTTCCTATGATACTTCCTTCTTTCTCACTCTGCTTTGTGCGTGTGTGTGTGTGTTGGGTTTTTTTGGGGGGAAGGCAGGGGTTGTAGCCTATAAAAGGCAACTCTTGCTTCCAAGATTTTTTTTCCCTTAAGGACTGAAACTGCTATAAAAATGTAGACAAACAGATATTGCTAAAATGGTAGGTGTTGCTTGCACGCAATATAGCAGAAGCTGTCTGACTCATTTTATTCATTAATGTGTGTCTTACTAGCACCAGTTTTCACCTATAATGTGACCTGAATTATGATAGAAAATGCCTTTAAAAGTCAAATACTTGTTATTGAATATTGTAGAATGTGAAAACAGAATTAATGTTACTGAAAAAAACCAAAACCTTGATAAATATTGTTTCTGCTTTGCTGTTAGCTTAAGCTATAAATTGGGTTTTGCTTCAAAGCTGACTTCTATTCACATGCAAGAGTCACTAGCATAAATTTGAAGGCTTGCTTGGCCCCCAGAAGTTGATTTATTGGAGCTGAGAGGGGCTGGAAACTTTTAAGATTCCCAGTTTCACTACTCAGAGCAGCAGTATGATGGATCATGAAAGCTTCTCAGGTTCCTTCGTGGTCCCTTTGTATAGACTTTTTCCCCTCAGGATATGTCCAGTGGAGTAGCTCTGTTGCAACAGTAGCTGCTGTGAAGAGAAACTCATGTAAGAAAACATATCTATTTCTGCACTTTTTTCTGCACTGCCTAACAAGAAATTAAATAATCAAAAAGCTGTTTTAGTGAATAGGAGCCTGGAACATCTCTCACATAGAAATTCTTTAATTTCATAAGGACTTCTCACACAGAAAAGGCCTGTCACAGGGATGTACCACAGCATTTTCTGGTTTTTAATTTATTTCTTATTTCTTAATTTTGGATTATTCTTTTTAGATGTTGTTATAAAAAGGGAAGTTCTAAAGACAGACAGTATTAAAAATAATTGGTCAATATGTAATTTATGCAGTTAAGTAACTAAAATTATGTATTACCATGGTTGCTTTCATTTCTCAACAATTCTCATAGCAGTTGTTTATTTTACTCTCTAAATACATAAATGGAATTGTAATAAAATAACTCTGAACTCACTTAGCTTTTGAAGGATTAAAGTTTCAGTTAGCAGCAATTAGGTTAGTTCCCTGGAGTCAAAAAGTGGTGCTGTACATATATATGTCACTGTAAAGAATTGAATAAGGTATGAAACAAAAAAGCTGAAATCTTTGCTGTAAGAAACAAGTTGTAACTCCTGTTAGAGTCAATGACTGCGGATACAGATATCACAGAAGCAAAAGTAGCTACACTTTCAAGATACCCTGTGGGTAAGAAAGTCAGAACTAGTATTCTTTCAGGGCACAATGGAAGAATAAGGTAAGAAAATGCAGAAAAGGTGAAATTATACTATTAGGTTGCCTGGGATCATAGCTCTCCTAGACTTTTGAGAGTTGTGGAATTTTAAGAAGCTAAGAAATGGAAATCAAGTTTCTTGACATTTTTTTTTATTATTTTGAGTTTAAATGTATTACAATAAATAATTCAGAACACTCTCCAAGGTGTTGTGTTTGAATGACAAGTAGTACTTGCCAAGTTAGAAATTTTACAGAAATAACCAGCATGCAAATAAAGCTGAATAAAAGCCAGCACGGTGTCTGACTATCTGTATTTTCATTTTTCACTAGGTTACATCATCCCAGCCATTCATGGAGATTGAAACATTCATACTTTATTTGTGATTTCCTTATAAACAGAAATATTAATTAAAAGGTGTAATGACATAGTAGATATTGCATTCTAAGGATATTGGTTGAATAGGTAATAGTGTTATATGGAAGCAACATATTGTCCCACTGGTCTTGGTCATAGTCCACACCATTTTGTATATGATTACATTTATTTGTAATCAGTTAAAAAATAAACAGCACCTAAGAATTAACCATTTGCAATGTGAATCATATTGTAAAATGACATTTCAAAGCAATGTAAGACTACATTTCTGTCTGATGTGAAGTAGCATATATGAAAAGAACAAGTCTTGAACATTTTGGGCTCATCAGTTCCTAGATCATTCAGTTTAGAAGGGATCTCAGGAGATCTGTAATCCAACCACTTGTTCAAAGCAAGGACAGCTATAAGATCTGATGTGCTAAAGAAAGCTCAGGAAATACAAAAATACATACAGCATATTCCTGTCTACTGTTATTTTGACCTGATCTTTTTGTAAGGATTGTGGTCATAGATCTCTTTGGCATGTGAAGCCCCATTGACTTGGGACTGACTCCACATAATCTGTAGCGTAAAAGCTGGTGAAAAAACATTTAGCATCACGTTAGTTAACTGAAATGTATTCTCTTAAAACATGTTTTTTCAACCTTTTGTCCGATACTCCCAACCCTGATTCCACATGAAAAGCCTCACTGCCAAGAACTTTGTTAGCTGTCGTTAATAGAAAGCAAAAGTTACTGTTGTGAAATGTTGGATAATTTATGATACTCCCACACTTCACTTGAATTAATTATTTCTGGTTTCTCCCAAAGATGTAAGAAGAACATGACATGTATTCTTAGATGTAGCTATACCGGTGTTTTGAATTTACTTAATTTGCTTATGCCTTTCAACCCATCATTCTTTTTTATCTTTCAAGCATCAAGGGAAAGCAAGCAAACTATTGCCTTCCTTACAAACCTTCCCTGTGTTACATTTTTTGAAAAGACATTGCTCACACGTAGAAACTGGACTAGATTCCAATCATTAACTGCATTGCTGTCAATCTGCAGGAGCTCCACTGTCTGCTGGTTACAGATAGTCATCCTCTGGTTTCCGAATCTCTGGAGAGCATTAGATTCCTGTTGTCAAATCATCTCCCACGGACCACAGTTTTAAGGACATAATAACAAATTTTGGGACTCTGATTTCTGCAACTTCACCTCAGACAGCAGATCACTCTTCATATTTCTACTGTTTTCCAGCATAATGATTAATTTTGTATTTTCTGAGTCAATTTATTGGCCCCTTCCTGTCCCCCACCCCTTTTACACAACTGCAACCTTTTCGAAGTGATTCATTTTTGCTCATCCAACAGAAGTTTCCAATATCTTGTTTATCATCTCTTGCATTAGCTGAGGATGTGAGCTCTTTAGAGCTATGTTTATTTCTGTATGTGGAAAATACTTTGTCCACTGTGGCACTCCTATATAAGTTTTGCTCTATTACCACAGACATAGTTCCCTTTGACTAACTTTGCCAAGAAGCCTAGAGTCACCTAATCACAATAATAATATCTCATAAGTTAAGAAGCCAATAAGACACATGCAAATTGTCAATGAGTAATTACTTAGTCCAGGAAAACTTTCCAAATACCTGAGCAACCCCACTGGCATGGAAATCCAGCAGGTGTTTAATGGTAAAAAAACAGAAAATGGCAAATGCTTTCATTAAATTGTCTTATTTTATATTAATAAATAATGTAAAAATGAGAAACCAAACCAGTTATAATTATAGTGTCACAAATCAAATTTTTCACCTCAATACATTAAAAAATAGAGTTTCCCAATGTTATCAGATTATCTATACAAGTGTCTGCGACCTTGCCTTGATTGAGAGATGAGTGCTTTTTGCAGGTCACCAAACAGTCATAGGACAGTCAAGAGAAGACTGGTACATGACCAGCACCCAGTTAGTTCCCAGAACTCAGGATTGTTGCTTAACCTACTCTCTGTAGCCATCTGACAAACAAGTGCATTATTTCCTTCAATTTTTATCATAGTAACACAGTGCAAAGAGTTTAATAGATCAAAAGTTATAAAGCTCAAACCTATTAAGAAAAGATCCTCTTCCAAGAAAAAGATGTGAGGAAAAAAAACCTGCAAACCCTTTTTACTACTATCAGGACTATCTTCTATCTAACATATTAATGGAAACAATAAAAAACCCATATTTGCCTGTGTTAGTAGAATAAGGGCTCACAGTGCTTCAATTTGTCAGTGGATATTAATCAATGGATTTAGAAAAACCACGAGGAAAAACTTTCCAATTGTTGGGGTGATGAAACACTGGAATTATTGCTTGCAGAGCCTGTGGAATCTCCATCGCCAATAGTTTTAATAAAATGTTGCACAATCATCTGCCTGCCACTGGTTCATAGATAACTCAACTGTCCTTGGGGAAGAAGGATGGGATAGATCATCTTTGGAGGCTTATTGTAGCTCTGAATTTGTAGTGATCCAGAATCACTCAGGAGCTTTGGTTCTTCTCTGAATAATTCTGAAATTTACAGTAAGAAAGGTATAAATTCATCCCTATTCTGATCTTTACAGCCCCTCTGTTAAGATAAGAAAGTAAAAATGTTATCAAAGTGCCTATGACCTTATGCTGACTTTTAGTAAAAGAAATAAAATAAGATCAGTTATTTAAATTATGTTTGAGATTTCCAAATAGATACAAAATTTAGTGTACACTGTACAAACAATTAGGTCATTATTTAAATTGTGGCCAAAAAAACCCCAAACTCCAACATGTTACCACAAAACTGAGCCAGGTGGACAGATGGAAATAATAGTATTAAATACTTTATTGCCAGAGGTCATGTATCCAACAACCAATAAAAGGAAAACTTTGAAGAGATAAGAGACACAGACATTTCAGTTAGGAAACAGCATGCTCTGCAGGTGGTGTAGGTAGACATATTGCTTCTTAATTAAATCAAACCATTAGTTTATTTTCTTGATTTGATACTTACTATCAGAAATTATTCTTCCTAACTTTTGAATACCGTTTATTTAAAATTCCAAAGAGTTATCCAACATTAACCTAATAACTTCCTAAGTGGAGAACAATCAAGAAGTCTGAAAATGAGATGAAAGTGACCTTTCTGGATGTTTTTATATGAACATTTTTTCTATTATTTACCCTTGTAGATGTTTTGTGTGCAAGAATATTGGAAGTGTGAGACTCAGTCATTGTTTTATGTTGCTACTGGATATTTCACATCTCACTCCTAATTGAAATAATTGGCTGAAGAAGGGAATCCAACAGTAATAAACTAATCTGTATTTTGCCAATTTCAGCCATTGTTTTCTCAAATGCTGAAATATATTAATTTTCTTAATAAAACAAAATATACAACTGCACATTTTTAAAAATGTTATGAAATACTTTTACAGATGCTAATAATAATGAATCCCATAGTCGGGTATGTTATTTTTTCACCTGATTTTCTTCTCGTAAACCTGACAAATTTTAACTGTTCAGATTCAAAAGTTTCATACTGGGTCCTGCCTCAGGCTGGATTTTTTTGGAAAAGTTTCCATTAAAAGGATTGAACTATTGCTGTAGCTACAGGAAATACATTACACTTATAAGGTTTTTAAAATTCATGACTGTTTACTGAAAAGATCAAGCTGCTCTGTACATTCAAGCACTTACTTGACATTTGACAGGAATCCTACTGGTGTCAGGGATATACCCTTTTTTAACCCCATGAAAATCCACCCAAATTTGACCAAATGAAAAGATTTGGAAAAAATCTTAGTATGGTCAGTAGAGATTTGTTACCTGCTGGCAGTTTCCAGAGACACCATCTGTTCTAAGCATGTTTCATCCCTTCTCAGCTTGTACAAGCCAAGCAGACATGCCATGCATCATTCCCGCTGAGCGACTGTGTGTTGTGCCTTCGGGGGTGTGATGCTTGCAGGAGCAAAAGGGTTTACCTGCAAGTGCTCTTCTTGTCTGCTGAGGACTGTTGGGTGGAACAGAATCCAATATTATACTGAGCCAACCACAAGTTCCACCATCTCTTTCTCCCCACCAGAACAAGTTGAAAGTAAAAATCAGGCCCAAGATTCACAATCCTTTAGATTAGTTTGATTTTATCCTTTGGTCTATGTGGTTTGTGCCACTGGGGCAATGAATATTTAACACATTGTTTTAAAAGGAGGGTTCTAGTAACTTACTCAGCCCTGGCCATAGTTCCCCAGAGAAAGCTTATGGGTGCCTCCCATGGTTGAGACTGTCAAGGTAACACGGCAAAGCAGGTAGTGCAGCCACAGCTAGTCACTGAAAGGACAGTGTGTGTATTCTGCCTCAGCTGCACCTAGGATTCTGCAAAAGAGATAAAGACAATAAGGAAATAAACTAAAAGTTTAGTCATTAGGAGTCACCTAATTGAATTCTATTTCACTTTCTTCATGTATTGCGGCATTAAGCAAGACAGCGTTCCTATGCAATTCCATATACTCCCTTCCTAAATAAGGGATCTGGAATGAATAAGCATTCATTTGTGACAAACTTTATAAACCTCTACTAAATATAGGGTGAGAATTAGAATGTTTGCAGCAAGGGAACTAAAAGAGCTGTGATAGCTTTTTAGATGTACGTTAGACCAGAGATGGACAAAGAATGTCCAGTAAGCCAAATCCCACCTGCCATCACAGTGCATTGACCATTTTGACCCGTTTGCTCCATGTTGCCTTCTGTCCCAAAAGGCTCAGGAAGCACTTGAAGGGGGACACATCTAACCATATGGGAGGAAATGTTCACTGTCTTGTGATGAATGTTTTGGTCATAGCAGCTGGCAGAAGTCTCACAATTGCTAGCCCTTGTTC